>UCOM01001538.1:0-39361 GCA_900474385.1 Ormyrus pomaceus
TTGCGCTGCATCCCCCCCCCCCCCCCCTGTGTATAATCAGGGGAAAAAACGCGTCGCATGATCGCGCGGTATTAGGGATCCGTGCATTTTTTAAAGGAATCCCATTACCGATAATAAAACGACGGCGTCTGAGTCTCCCGCTCTCCCAGAAGGACGCTGATGGAGCACTTAATTTGTACACGAGAGCGTCACTCATCGCCGTGCCATTCAGGCGCAATCTGCGACGGCATTCATGCGGCGCAGCGGTGCGCGTGCGCAGAGAGCTCGTATTCGCTCGCGAGACCCTCCTTCTCTCGCTCGCGGCGCAGCTCCTCTTCTTTTTTTTCTCTCCAGTTCGTTTTCTCTGCTTTCGAGAACATTTTCTTTGGGGAATTCCGGGCGAGCGGCAAGAGAGAGAGGAAAATCCATTATGAACTACCGAAAAGTTTTTACTAACTCCTGACGTTTCTTTAAAAACAGAACTCTCGGAAATTTTTCCGGCGAGGAGATAGGCGGACTAAGAAATTGTTTTAACTTTTGTATTCATTGCCCGAATACTTTTTAGGCGAAAGTTTAATTGCCGCGGGAAATTGCTTCTGCTGCGTCTGCCGTGGCTTTATTTTCACTTTTGACGTGTATTCTGTACAATGGAGGCTGATTTAATAAAGAGATTGAGGTTCGAGGACAATTGGGCTCTAATAGGGATGAGGAATTTCGGTCACATTCGAAAAATGTTCTTTAAACTCTGCGTGGAACCAAAAAATTTTTGAAAAAACTACGAAGTAATTCGTGAAAGTTATATCTCGTTATTTTAAAAAAGCATCCATTCTAATTTAAAGTGACTTTATAATTTTTTTAAGCATGAGCAACGAGAATTTTATGCAAAAAACTTTTTACAACATAAAAATACAGTTCCGGAAAAGAATGCAAAGCATTTATTCTCGAGTGATTCAAGTCGATTAAAAATCATTTGAAAACTCTTAGAAAGTAACCGGAATACACATTTCATTGAACGTACATATTTCAAAAAAGCACTAAAAAAACATTATTGAACTTAATTGTGCTAAAAAAAATGTTACCATCCCTTCCGAGAGAAAAGCAAGCCCGAAAAGCTCTCGGCGAATCAGCGAGAGCTCGGTAATTTTTAATAGATTTGTTTCTACCCCCGAGTTTTTTCTTGCCTCGCTTGCCAATCTATTAAGCCCAAGTCTGCCGCGTCTCCCGAGACTTCGGCGTTCGTGCGGCGACGCGGAGACCAATGGGAGGTAAGCAGCCGGGGCTTTTTTTTATGTCGGCGCGCTCTTCGGTATGAATCTCGACGAGAGAGATACCCCCTCCTGCGAGAATAGCGGACGGAGCCTACCCGGCCCGGCTTCCTTCTTTTTTTTTATTCATGCGCGTCACTGTCTCGGAGTTTACGCGCAAGGAATCGCCCGGCGGATCCGCGTTGATCAGCTTGAGAAATACCCGAGGCTGCTCTGGGACACGGGAAAGTTTTTCTCGCTCGCTATTTTTGGGATGATGGAGGGAAATTGTTTTCTCGAGCCCTCCTTGGGTTAATATTTCATTAGAAGCTTATTTTTTGTTTTCGCTTTGAATTGGGGATTAGGACTGTTTGAGCTGTTTGCGAAAATTTGAAATGTTTAAGCAGAGTAATTGTACATGATCGTATTTTATCAAGTACGCAATGTCATCTGAAATATTGGTGTCGTCGCGTTCGTTTTGTCGTGACAATCATTAACATTTTCGACACCCTTTTATCTTGTATCTTTTATCAATCTAGTTTTAATGGGTGTTATTTATGCTCAAGAATGCCCGTTAAAATGATTAGGGAATCAAAGAGGCAATTAAAACTAAAGAGCTTGTTTCGGAAGAAAATGATAAGATTGCGTGGCGACACACCTGCCGTTTATTGATTTTAGAGAGGCAAATGCTCGCGTTATATCGACAAAAGCACCCGGTATTTCACGATATTAATAGAAATACATTATAATTAATGAATGGAAGCGTATCTAGGTGAAACTGGAGAGTAGTTTTAAAACTTATTTACTGCATGTAAATAAAAGTAGATTATCGCTTTTGTTGTCCACATTCAGTGATTTTATATCGAAGCGAAGCGTAACGAGACTTTCTTTACATTATACAATACGTAAGTAGAGCAAGAATTGAGTTTAGAAATGAAACGCTGTCAGTGGCGATTCGAACGCAAATAATAAAGGTACTAATTTAAAATTTTTCACAGAAAATTCTAAGAAAAATTCCGAACAAAAGATATAATACTAAACGAATGAAAAACTTCATCGATCGCTCGATGCGTCTCCCGGCTCGCGAATATCCAAAATAGAACGTAACAAAAATCCCTTTGAAAATCGGCTTACGAATTTCGAGAAACTCTGGAAATCAGCTTTGGACGTCCAATATCGTTCGACAACGTCTTGCAGCAGCGCGCAGGGTCAGGCTAAAGAGCGGCGCTTTTCCGCGTAGCGGAGCCGAAGAGAGAGAGAGAGAGAGAGATGCGCTTGCACGTAAATTCCTCGGGCATTGTAAATCTTCGCATCGCGACTGTAAATCGTATTCCGGACCAGTGCCTCGATTGGTCGAGTAGAGCCGTTCCGTTGCCGCGGGGCGGGCAACGAACCGTAAAAGCCTTTCACGAGTCGAGCTGCATTCGCCGCGCGTCAAAGGAGTAATAAAACAGGGCCCCGGCCATCGGTGCACAAGTGCGATATGCCGCGCGCGGCTATATGATCTGGCCTCGATCGCGATGAAGGGACGTAAGGCATCAACTCTCTCTCTCTCCCGGGTTTCCGAGCTTCTGATTACTTTTCGATGCGAGAGAGTGGCTTTCCGAGAGGGAGTCCCTTTGATTGGGAATATTGTTTTCGGGGCGGGAAAGGGCTTCGGGAAGGATTGGGGAAAACGAATTAAATCTGCTTTTTAATTAATATTCTTGCGGGGACGTGCGAGATTTATTTTTCGCTTCGTCGGCTGTGATTTGTTTTGTATGACTCGATGGAGGAGGATTTTCATTTTTTGCGGGTTTTGCGTGGCTTCGTGTAAAGCGAATTTAATTACAGAACGTCTTTTCTCACTGTAAACTTGTATAAAAATTTCCAACTGTTGATAAAATCGCAAATATTAAATTTTATTCAAAAAGATCGTTCAAGTCCACTTCGCTGAACAAAATTGTATCACTAGAGAAAAAGAGCACTAAACTTAACTCGCAATTGAGCATATTTAGAAACTAATTACCCAGAATTAGTCGTACTCCATAAACAGGCGCTCTCGCCGCTCGACGTTTCAATTATCGCAATCCCGGTGCAGCCGTGAAACTCGACACTGCCATAAAGCTGTGCGGCGTTGAGCGCCCCCGGAAACGGCGAAAACAGTGGCGGAATTTTTTTCGCGACCCCCGCTTTCATCGGCCTCATACAATCTCGGAGATAAAGAGAGAGAGAGAGGGGGGGAGGGAGTCGCTCGCGGAAAAAGTCGGTACTTTCGGAAAAATGCGCCCGAATTCAGGCGGGGGTCACGCGAACGCACGCGCAAACACGCCGCTGCCGCCGCCGCCGGGTTTGTGTCTCGCGTCCCAATAACGCCTGGCTTTTCTTCCCTTTGTGGCGCGCAGTGCATTCGCCCTCGTACGAGCCGCGCGCCGTGAAATTTCTAGGATGCCAGAATTCTGTTCCCGTGCCCTCGAGCTTCTCCCCCCGCACCCCCTCCCCCCTCCGCCCCTCGCTACCGCCCGCTCTCTCTCTCTCTCTCTCTCTTTATGTGTTTTCGGCTCTTGCCATCGCTTGCTTTCTGCCCGGTCGAATGTTGTGCGCGGAGAAATTGTTTGAGCAAAGGTCATTACTTTGCCGCGATGATTTTATTAGCTGCGCCGCTTTGTAGTTTAATAGGGCGTTTTTCATTCGAGGGCTGGCTGCTTTGAAAGGGGGAGTCTTGATTGGGATGCGTCGTTGGAGAGGTTGAATTTTTTAAGGGTACATCTGGGGTGACGCATTAAAGATTGTATTTTTGTTTTCTTGACCTACTTGAGATAGATTCGAAGAAAACGTTTTGTTATTACTTGTCATTGTTCTTGTTGTACTTGGACAATATGTATAGGCTTGAAAAAGTAATCTATTGAAGATAATTTACAATGAAAAATTTTAGATTTTTAGAAAAGAAACTAAGCATTTAAAGACGTTCAACTTTCGTTCAAACTTTTTATTACTATTCTAATTATTCGTGATAATATTATGTCCAAAACATAAATATAACTCAATCAACATTTGACATATTTGAAACTTTTCATGAAAAAAGTTTTCAAACCCAAATATTTGTTTATGAAAGGATCTTTCACAAATGATAAACGTACAATTAACAATTTCGAGTATTTGACATGTTAGTTTAACTTAAATGAATATTAATGTACCACCCCGTTTCCATTCCACGCTCTAAATAAAGCTTCCAAAAACTGGCCTTCCCCCAAGCAGCGAATATTTATCCGAAGAATCCCAACTCCCTTCTTACATAACAGTAAACAATCAGCACCGGGTAGTCCACTTCCCGCAAGTCGCCGAACGCCACGCTCGACTCCGAAACAGTCCGCACTCAACACATCCATCACAACTCCTATCGACAGGCATTATTCTGGGGCACGTCGCCATCCTTACCTAACCTCGCTGCGACCTACTGGCAGCCGGCGACACGTCCCGGCCGCGGCGCCGCGTGTGGACCGCGTGGAAATTTGCCTTTACCAGCGGCAGGCTCGCCACCCCTCTCCCCTCCCCACCCCCTTCTAATCCGGCACCGGTTAAAAACTGAAAGCTCCGAGAGAGAAAAGGAGAGGCTTACCATCGCGGCGAAAGGAAGATCCGGCAGTCGTCTCGGGGTGTGGTTCCGTCGGGTGGGGCCAGGATATATCCTCCGCGGGATTAAGGACTTTGAAGTTTGCCCAGGACGACGGCGAGTCGGCCCCCTCGCTTCTTCTTTTATTTATGAGGCTGCGCAAAAGCGTCGATACTCGCAGCACCACCGGTTCACCAAGCACTGTTCACACTCCCGGGGATGTATACCGTGCACCGGACAGGGAGCAGCGCACTTGGACGAGAGAGACACTTCACGTGGAGGTGCACCTTTGAAAAAGGTCTGGCATCGATTCGCGCCGATGTGTGTATATATATATATATAAATACATATATCTATATATCTAGACAGGGATGTTGTTGTGTACGTGGGGCGTCGCAACACGGGGTAGTATAATATTCCTCTTGTTCTCTCTCTGTCTCTCTCTCTCGCTCTCTCGGCGAGTTGGCCAAGTTAGAAGACGTCTTTCGGCGAGGATAACCCCGTGTGTTTGAGCGTTAGTTCGCGCGAACTCCGCCCCCTCTTGGGTTCGCGCGCCCCTCGAGTTCACCGCGGTAACTTATCGCTGCCTAACCTCTCTCTCCCCTCCTTCCTCGGCTCTAGCGGTAGTGCTAACTTTCGCCCGAGTATCATTAGCAGGAGGCAGAGGCGAGCACTAAACGGCTGGCCCTCTTCCGCGGGAGGGGGGGTGTACTCTTCGGCGAAGGCACTATTTTTCAACCCCCGACTGGGGCTCGCACGTGAGAGCCAGGGCTCTGCTGTCCAGCTCTGCAGAGCGGCGGCGGCGGCGCATTCGCGGGGCAGGGCGCGCGCTCGACTCCTCGACAACTACTAGTGGCTGCTGCTGCTGCTGCTGCTGCCGAGGCGTCAACGTCAGCGGCGGCGGCGGCGGCGGCGGCTGCTCTCTATCTCTCTCTCTTTCTCTCCAACTCTCTCTCTCTCTCTCTCTCTCTCTCTCCGTTGCTGCGCGACGCCATGACAGTTCGGCGGGGGCGCGCACCCACCCCCACGCGCGCGCCTCGACCTCGCGAAAGCAGCCTTGCCTCCCCCCACCCCGTCCGACGCGACGACGACTGCCACCACCACTACCGGCGGCGGCGGCGTTACTACGACCCCCTAAGCGAGAGAGCGGCCCCACCAGCGTGTAATATTGATCGGGCGGAAGGGCGGCATCCAGGCCCGTAGCCGAGCCGAGCCGGTGCCCCGCTGGGAGATCCAGGCGCTCCGTCGAACCCCCTGTCTTCCGTTCACTACTGACGCTCTTCCACCCCGTCGCCCCCCCCCCCTCCGGGTATGGGGGGTACATATAGAGCACGCGGTAAACATTTTTTCAGGGGTTTTATGACACTAAGGAGGGCGCGCGTGCACACGGACACACACGAGCGCGGCACAGCGACGGAGGCTGGCCAATCCGTGAAATGCGATTTTTTTTCTTCCCGCCGGCTCTCGGTTTTTTTTTCTTTTTTTTCGCCAGCGGCCCACTTTTATTTCCCAGCTTTTTCGGATATTTGCCTTTGTTTGTTTTGAATTTGCGAGAGCGGATGATGGGTATCGCATCCCGCCACTAAGAGGATTACGCCGATCGGCCGCTTTTCGAGCTTTCTTATTAGGCTTGTTTTAGCTTTTTTGATCGATGAACGCGAGCCGCTGCTGCAGCCGCTTGCTTTAGGTAAAGTAAGCTGAAATTAGGAGCGCGATGTACGTGCCGGTATTATCGCTGGGGAATGCTGCGCGAAGCTTAACGATTTATTTACATGTGGAGCGTACATCGGGCAAATAACAGTAGCTGTAACAATTTTATTTAGCTTCAATAACTTGTGTTATACATTTAAAAAACTAAAGTTTTTAAACGTCGTCGCAATGTGCGTTATGTAGACATCCAATAATTGAAAACAAATATTATGCTGTGTGAATAGCTTAATAAACATTTAAATGGTGGTTTTAACTTTTAGCAAGTGTAGTATTTATACGAAGTAATTGATCAATAATATTTTGTCGGAAATTAAGCAACAATGCAGATTACAATATTGATTCACTCTACTTGCATTTTCCTTCAATAAATTGCGAATTGAAACCTGAGAGGTTTAAAAGAAATATTGTTTTAACTTGTAAAATAAGCTTCATTCCAGCTCGATTGTCGGGCAAAACCGTAGTCGTAATAGTCTGATTACCGCTGTTGTTTTTGACGTCGCCACTATTAGTATTGGATTTTTTTTCAGCTCCATCTCAATTGATTCTGGAAGAGGCATCTGGTCGTTGCATTGTTTATCAGATTTATCGATGTTACAGTACTCGATAGGGACTTGGACAACAGCGGATCGATGAAACCAAGTCACAATGTGCTAGTCGCCAAAGAGTCATTCATCCCTCTCTCCGTCTCTGTTCCACGGCTCTGCCGCTCTGCTCCGTACTTCTTCTTTTTCCATCTCACTCCCTTCTTTTTCCTTCTCTTTTCTTCTCACTTGCTCTTTCTCTACGGCTGGGGGGAAAATCAATGGGCGAAGCAACGACACGAATCCTAAATAGAAAATATAAATCTTTCAGCAATTCAGGTCTTAAATAAGTAGGTCGAAGCTCCGATAGAAGACTGATGTGGGATTCATTTTTACCCCGACGAGAGATCTTAAATTGCTTGAAAATTTCGACGGCTATATTTATCTTCGCTACTTTCATTGCAGTCTCGCGAACTTAAAATGATACTTACTGAAAGGAACAAATTGCTTTCGAACAAGTATACTAAACATTTTCTGTGCGAAATAAAACAAAGTCCTAAAAACTTCGCTACTTCTGTTTTGCAGCTATTTCAAATATTGTTAATTTCTTTCTACCCAACTGAAAACAAGCAGTTTTGTTTAGTTTAGCGATAATACTAACCAATGTCGAATTGTTATAATTCTTTTGCTCTCAAAAGCGCTATTCCAATAGTTACTAATTATATTACTTGGTAAACATTACTTTAATACAGTGGCACGTCACTTAATTTTCATAAAGTTACGAACAAAAGAATATCACATGACAATAATGGAAACGCAGATAAAAAGAGCTCATGACATTCAAAGACATATTCCAGAGTTTCATCAAAATCCACCTCGCTCGAACCCTCCGCTCCATCCAACCTTCCAATAAAACCTCCTCCAACATCATTCCGAAATAAAGGCAGCCAACCTCCTAGAAAAATCGCCGGTAATTACGGGCGTCCTACTGCCTAGCAAAATTGATTCCCCCGAAATAATCCGTTCAATTTAGGCCTGCCCATGCGCCATTTTTTCCAACTGCTAAAAACCAAATCACGTATTCCCTCCGGTCAGTGCTACGTGACTGGACGCTAATGCCCGCCGGTAACGCAATTGTTATCGGCGTGAGTTTGCAGCGGAAGGAACACACGCGCCGGTAAGACGTACAACCTCGACTCTTTCCCTGGACGTCGATACTCGGAGCGTCTGATCCGCGGCCCATAAGGTCGACTGCCGTCGTTAACCAACCGCCCAAGCTGGCCGAGCGCTCCGGTCATTACCGCAGCTCCCGGTTCGCCCCCTACGACCGAGGGCCTCGATGAGAAACTCGGTCGGGGAAGATGCGCGGTAGCTGTGTGCGTGTATGTGTGTTGTGGCTTCAGAAAACTCGAACCGGAAGCTTTCTTTTTAGTTGGAGAAACTGCGAATTTCGGATTGATCAATGGGGATGATGCGAATATATATGAACCCGGAAGTCGGTATATTATATAGCTTAAGACCGCAAATAATTTTGGGTGTAATTTTATATGGAGGATGATATTATATTTTTTGATTCAGGAAGCTTCGTTGCTAATGAAGATAAAGCTGTTAGTGGAATTATATCTGTATTTGATAATTGATATCGTCGTAATGGCTTATTTTAAATTAATTTTCATATTTCACGAAGTATGCTTTTGGATGAAAATAGTTTGTATTATTCAGGTGGACTGAAACAATTGAAGTTACAGACCTACATAAATTATGATCAGTCAGGTACTAAAATAGTATTTTATAATTTTATTTTAGTATTTTATAAATTATTTCATAATTTTATGCAAAGCCATTCTCAAAATAATGTGATGTTACACTTCACTCTACATTCTGATTTAATCAACCAAAATTCTTCAAATTATTACAAAGTATATATAAAACCATCACAGCAGTGGAAACATTACTTATTCTAGCAATGCTCTCGCAAAGAAATTTCATTCAGAAGAAGAGCTCTAAACAATTTTAATTAAAAATCTTTCATTGAGATGGAAGGTACGGAAAAGTCTTGACCTAGAACTAACAAGTACGAATTTTAAACAAGAACCATGGACTTTAACTCACCTCTACTGAGCCTTTTTCCAAAGTTGCTAAAAGTCCTTCCAGATCTGAAACAGAGAAAGAGATCGACTTGTTAAAAGAACAGCGTAAGACGTAAAGGATCACGCGGAACTTTTGTAATTTATAGCTTAGAAAATCTTAGTAAGTGCCGTCGCGTGATCAAAGGGCATAGAGGTCAGAAAAGTAGGATCGACCATATTAGACAATGCATAAGAGTGGTTAGGAACAAATTTAAGTGCAAAACAAGGGAACGGTGCGAACTTTTACATCAATAGTTTTGGGAAAAGCTGTAAAATACGACGTAGTACCGGCGATAATGTAAATTTTTTCTAATCGCCAAAAACTTATTTAATTCGATATATTTCCCACAGGACTTATTTGGTAAATCAATAATATAATGTAACGTGTTTAAGTTGTTGCATTATTATGTATGAAAGGTTATAACCATGGAATTTGTGTTAATGGATGTTTCATTTGGATAGTTCAATTACGTAATATCGAAATTTTATTAGTGATAATGTTCACATTATAGTAAAGCAAAATTAAGCTTCGACAATATTAATCACGTCATAACTAGTCCATTTCGTGATTACTATTCTCTTCTATACTAACAATGGTGATCAATAAAACAGTCCTCCCAAATAACTTATTTTCAAAACAATATGCCTTTATTCTCAAAATAGACTCTTAAAAAAAGTTTCTTCGAGGAAGCAAAATATCAAATCGACGCGAGCAATTTACCTCAACATCCTCCACCTTATCAAATCAAGCCCGTGATTCACGAAGCTAGCAAAACAAAGAGCAAAGCTGAAAAAAAAGCAAAAGAAAACGATCGGCTCGCTTGATCTTTTGGAAAGCAAGCTCCTCTTTTACACACGTAGAGGCGACTCCGCTCCCAACGACATCCATTTCGTCTTTTAGGCTTTCTATCAACTTTCCGGTTCGATTCGAGCCCGATATATCGAGCCTTTGGAGTCGGTAAACCCCCCCGACTGCTTTCCTCCCGCGGAGCTTTTCAAGTCAACCCTTTACATCCGGACGAAATCCTTGCATTTCACTGACGCTCTTCCAGTCGATAAATCTTGTTTGCTCGCTCGCGTTTCTTCTGCCATTATGAGGAGCCGCGGCCGCCGCGAGACTGATGATTTAATCACGAGTTTCGAAAGGCGTCGAAGGACAGAAAACTTTGGGATAAACTTTAAGCTGGCTGCACCGCTGCTTAGCATGTATGTAGCTTTTAGCGAACGACGAGAGCAAAGACGTAAACGTGATTTGCGTATATTTACCCGCAAGTTTCCGTAGGCGACACCGAGTTTGACTCCTCTCTCTCTCTCTCTCTCTCTCACAACCTTCCGCCCCCTCTCTGATACTTCATTAAACATGGAAATTCAGTCTGTAGATGAAAATTTCATTCCTTTCATGCAAATATTGGCTTTTGAGACGCGGAAAAATTGCTCTCTTAATAACGCATTAGCAGCGGCGCATAGCTCACTAAGGATAATGCCAATGCATAAATTATCTGGGAGCCTAGAGCAGTTATATTAAACGAATTGCTAACGTCGTTTTTATCATTAAAGCTAAGCACGGCAGTTAAATAAATGGCCGTTTCTTAAATAATAATTTAGTGCTTATTCAGAATATATTTAATACAAATGTTTTCGCAGCTGCTCGTTTGTTTCGGAATAATAATAACTTGATAATTTTTAACACAAATTATTAAACGAATTACGATTAAATAATTGCCAAGGTAAAAAATAAAAACGACAAGTGGCCGCGTCGACTTAACATGCAACCGAAGGCAGAAACAAACAATAAAGCTCGCGTTGTTACTCGGCAGTTCAATCCATCGAACAGGTGCAGTAAAGCAGTCCATGAAAAGCAAAAACGAAGCAATTAAGCGGGAGAAAAAGGTTGAGATAGGCTTTATAATGTTCGGGCCCTCGCTGCTTCAACAATACGACTTTCAGGCCTGAGGCGGAAACGCGAATAAACCGGGAAAGAGCCCCGGCACTAGCCCATTACGATCACGAAACGTATTTGAGCACGATAGCCTAGATTGCTATAGATCTGCCTGATAATAAAAGGCAAGGACACGTAGTAAAACTAAATGTAAGATCCACTATATCTTCTACGAGCAACGCTTAATTTCCTCGGAATAGTCTGTACTTATACGCGTAAAATTCTGTTCGATGAGTGCCCCTTTTTACGAGGTAAAAATCTCCTGTAAATGCAAAATAACAAACTTTGTTGCAGTGATAAAGACTAAACGCGTCCATTAATGGACCCGAGCGGTGTAGCTTATTAAGGACGAGCTACATGCTCATTTGCATGATTTTGATTAAAGTTTTTACAAAAATAATCGTGGCGTTCATTTATGTTGACTCTTTGATAGTGTATTCTCGCGTTATTGCTGCAAAAGAGCAGCCAGTCTTTGAAAAAAAAACTTTTTACAGCTTCTTTTATTATTTAATAAGAAGATTCCGCTGCATTATGAAACTTCCATTGAAGCGTGCAGCACAATCTGAGCACTTTTAGCTTTTCACGCTGTAAAATGTGCGAATCTTAAGATTAATCCACATTGCAGCTTTTAAAAGGTAATATTGTAAGTAATAAAAATCTTTTGCCGGAACGAGCTTAATAAAAAGCGTTTCGAGCTTAGAAAACTTACTTTTTAATTCTACTATTAAGAAATTTGTGCTACTCTTTTAAAGTAACTAAATCGCCGCCTTCTTTCGATTATTAAAACACTCACAACACACGCTTAATTGTCGCCCTCCGCTCATTATTATTTACTACCGCCAAATCGAAGTTCCCTCGAAATTAAAGGCTCCGCGGCGCAACCGTCACTCGCCGAAGCCTCCTACTCAGCTTCCAAAACGGTCCCTCTAAAATCCGCTCCGCCTCCACGCGATCGTGTACTCGTCGCACTTGGCGAACGTGCCGGCTCTGATCGCGATATCTAAATTTACCGCCTCCTCGGCGTTCGGCTATCGTCAGGCAGGCAACGTCCGGTCTATTTCAGATTAATTCGCGAGCGAGAGTACGCCTACGTCCGGTCGAGTGTGCTAGCCGCGCGCGCGAAGACCACGTGTGGCCCTGCGCGCGTGTCGATGGGAATTGATGGGTCAGCCGCTAAAGGTGGCCTTGTATTTTAGAAATGCGATTCAGCTTTTGAGTGTGCGAAAGGATTGGGAGGTTATTTTTTTGCGGAGAGATTAGATATTGGTATAAGAAAAAAAGAGCTTGAAAAGAATTCATTAATTCTACGTTTGAGAATTGCAAAAATTAAATTTTGTGGTTAATTGCGGCATATACAATGGTATTGTACGTATTGAAAAATCATATTAGATGTTATAAAACGTGTTATTGATAGCCAGTAGCAAATATCCTATCGGTTTCCTGCGCTTAAGTGTGGAAATAATCTCCGGAAAAACCCATAAAAAAATAAGCACTCAGTGATTCATGTTTAGGTAGCGAAGAGGGTACTTTACGCCCCCCAAATAAAGCTCTGGATATTAATGCCTAATCAAATTTGTTACCTAAACTGTTTTTTCAGTCTCAAAACGTGGTTTTATTTTTACGAAATGAAGGCACGGAATCAATTATCAAACTTTCCTCTGTAATCTATTTTGTATCAACATTGATGCTGTAAATATTTATAAATAAATTGTACAACATTTTTTCATAGAAATATCGAAATGTTAATATTTTATTAAAAAAGTGTGCATGTGTCGCCTGACCGGATACTAAGCGTATCTACTGATAAATAAAATAAGACATTTTTTTGGAAAAAGTCAAGATTAATCTTTCCGCTGTATATGTAATAAAGATTTATTAAATTGTTCCCAATTGATTAATAATAATTATATTACGTATCAGCAACAGATTTCAAAAGGCAGATACGATGAGAAGCATACATTGTTAAATATCTCTACGTCATTATTTTAGTATCGATTTATCCGCCTTAATGCCTAAAGTCATAATACAATAATTTCTGCATTGTCAGTTTCACTAAATAGTAATTTCAGTTTAGTTAAACAGGAAGAGCAACGCGATCGTATACCGATACATTAAAGTCTAAAACGGACTTAAAACCTGATTAAAAGTCGCAAATTTTCTAATATAGAGAACGCGTGAAAGGTTCACGACACGACAATAATTGGTCGTACGGCGCAGCATAAACTTGCTCGTAACTCTATACATTGGCCAAGCTGTTCATTTCCGTAGAAATGGGCGTGCGCTTCTGTAAAATCGGAATGGATATCACTGTAGCATTGTTACTTAACCAATAACCCGGGGGCCGCTTCGTCGTCGAAGAACGCATAACCATGAAAATGCCAGTGCAGTACAGATTTCGTGCCCGATAATATCGTACCGGATAAAAACAAAAGAAGCGTAAGCTCGGCGTTTTATGCAAAAATGTGTCTGGTATTGTCAAATGAGCGCGGGAGCATATCGTAACAAGAGGACGAATAAAAAATTCATGTGCATTGCCTGCCGTAGAGATGTCGTCGTTTTCCTGTTTTCGAACCTAAAGTAACTATATTTAAACATTATTTCAGTACAGAAATTTCAGGATAATGCTGATGCTTTATAAAAGTTATCTTTCCATTCAATAAAAGGCAAAAATACGACGGGAACTGGAAGATAATCTTTTATTCTCTATATGATTAGATTTGATTTTTTTTTTTTTTTCATTTTACATTTAAATTTGATTTTTATCCATTTAAACAGAAAAACATTTCTATTACAAATGTAAAATCTTAAAACGCCTTTTCATAATAGAACTCACAAATGACATTTGGCAGCATCAACGAAGTTAGCAACCTTCCCAAACATACAAAAATCACATTAGAATCGCTGAATAGCCCAAGGAAAATCAGCGCAAAACATCTCGCAATCAGGCAGCCGACGATCATTCTAGAAATATTCCTCAGCGTCGTCGGGTCCCCAGAATCTCCCCAACTCGCGAAAAAGCGATTTTAATGCCGACTCAATATCTTATTTGCGCTCGTCAGAGGAGAGTAGGCCGTCCCCTCCGACGACTCACGCCGCTCCTTACAATCATACCGGCAAATGTATGCGCGCGTGTGTAAGAGCCCGAGGCGTAGGTAAATAAAATTACAAGGAAGAGTAGAGCAGACCCTTGGCACGTAGTCGCGTACTCGCGCGTGGAAGAACGGAATTGGATCTTTTTTCTCCCCCCGTTCTTGCTCGCCGAGTAAGAGAGAGAGAGAGAGAGTTCGACATTTCTCTCAGGGATTTTCCCTCTTCCTCCCTCCCTCTCCTGCCCGGCGCAATACGTTAGGCGGCGCGCGGAGTCGCGCCTAAAATCCTTTTGCCAGGGATCGGGGCTTGTTTATTTTCGGGGGATTTGCCTTATGCATCGGCAGCCCATGCAAATCTTGGCTTTAGTACGCGATATTTTTCCGTTTTCCCCCTCCGACGGCGCAGCCGGCGAATTTGCTTTGCGGTGATAAAAGAAATAAGACGCCGGGAAATGTGCGGCTTTGGAAATGTAGATTTAATCCGTTCGCGGCTGATGTTTCCGCGGTAATAAATGCGAGTATTTTTTTTTCCCCCCCGAGATGCAGTCGATATTATTAGAGGGGATTGAAATTTTTATGCCCGGGAATATAGTCTGGCTTTCTGTTTTCGGAATGTTGCCGCCGTCTTTGCCGAGAAATTAATGGCAAACATTGCATGGTAATATTATTTTACTATTTAATGTTTAGTATATTTTTAGAAATTTACTTTTAGAAATCCAGGGACTCTAAACATATTTTTGAAAAATAGGATTCAAGGTTTTCTGTAAAAATTTTCTTTAAAAAATCAATACATTATTATTTTCACTGTCAGGTTGTTCTGTCACGAAGAGCCGATTTAGTAAAAGCTTTCAAGCTACAATTCTTGATCAAACTCAAGATTTTGATGTGAGTAAAAAAAACGAACTTATTGCCTCGCTCATTAGTCCAACAACTCTCCCTAGATTTATTCTTATTTAAAACAAAAACCAATCCGTCAAATAATTCTGAAAACAATTAATACGAAAAGCCGAAAAATTTTCAGCCAAAATATTCGCGCACAGCCCTCTTTGTCCGTAACTTTTCAATCTCGCACTTTCTCGGCCTGGCGTCGGCAGCTCTAAGCGCAAAGTCGCAAATTATTTCGTCTCGGCGACGATGGAATATGGTAATATTTAATAGCGTAGGCTCTTTAGAGGCGGAGGCGACGTCGGCGAAGTTATTCCGGCGCATTGACTCACTCTGCGCGCAAGCTCGGTTACCTCAAGACGTCAGCTCCGTCCCTCCCCCTCCCCCTCTCTCTCTCTTTCTCTCGGGGGAGGACGAGCCGGAGAGTAGTTCCTGCACACGCCGAGGTGCCAGTCGCTCGAGGGCACCATTTGCATCTCAATAGTTTCATTAGTCACGCGCGCGCGCGCGCCCTCGACGCCGGTCACCGAAGTTTACGCACCGGGCGTGCGAAGCTCCCTCTCTTGTGTTTCTTCGAATTTCCTAAGGCTGAGAGAGGGAGGCTTGGAGAACTTGCGGCTTAACGAGCCGCGGCGACTGATTTTTAAGAGGGGATTAAGATGTTTTGTGCTGACTGCTGTTTGATTAGGCTGAGCTTCTTTGCGGGCTGGGTTTTGGACGTAAACAGTTGGGCGAAATTGAGAAAGAACTTTTTTTTAATTAATACAATTGGGTAAATTTTTTTTTTAAATATACGAAATATATAGATCAGCACAATTAATCTTTGGCAGAAAACGAATGTGTGTTGCACAAAAATAGCTAATATTTGACAGAAAATGTAAAGGTTAAAGGCGCGTAATTTTTTTTTTAATGAATATGATCAAAATGTAGTAAATTTAATTGAAAGTTAATTACTAATTGTATATAAATGACTGATTTTTACAACATTAAAACTTCTCATCAAATATTTAACTCGATGAATATTATTAATCATTTTCGCGACTGCCAAAAGAAATAAATGAGAATTGTTTAAATTTCAATTGCCGGACAAATTCGCACATTAAAATCATGATTATATTCGTAGATTTAAAAGTACTTAACTGTTTTCACATCACTTTTGAATTGAAATAATACCTTCATAATATACTATTGTTTATGATTCCAATCTCATTTATGCACACTAATGCACCGGAATATTTAATTGCAATATAATTAAATCCATACAATCATACTCCGTTCTAAACTAACAGTGCAGAATTCCGCGTTTATTTGTCCGATAAAGTCCGATAATAATACGCGCGAGCCTCTTGCGCGACTAGCAAATTTCGCGACGCGCAACGACAACTTTCTTAAAAAGTGTCAGACCCTCTCCGGGGACAACAATGCTGCAGAGGATATGCACAATGACTTTTCAAAGCTAACCTAACTTTAGCAGACATTACTTTGCACTTTTCCTCCAACAATAGCTCTCGTAAGAAAACGAAAAACACCGCTCCCGTATATAAGTAAGCCGAACCCCCCCGACGAATTTGCATCGTATTGGCGCATAAACGCTCCTCGTACGAGCACCTAAAGAGACGCGTATACCGAATCCCCGGAGAGCCGCAGTCGATGCAAAATGCAGGTAAACGAAGCCGGCAGCATCTTGGGAGAGGGAAAGAAAGAAAAAAAAAAAAGTTGGCGCTCGCCGGAGAAACAAAAGGATGCTCTCTCTCTCTCTCTCTCTCTGTCGCTCGGGGCGGGTGGGAGAAGAAGTCATCGGCGTGGGCGGGAAGTGTCTGCGCTGCTTGTCCGGTCGATAAAGCTCGCGCTCTGCTGCTCGACTTTCGACGGTTTCGCTCCCCCGACGACGCGGAGACGGGAGAAAGAAGGCCGCTCGGCCGAGGAGGGAAGAAAAAAAAGGCGGGTTCGAAAAAAGAAAACCTACGCTCTCTCTCTCTCTGACCCATTAACCCTTTTGATGGCTCTGTGTACTCGGGGCGTAATGGAATCCCGAGTCCGATGATCTCTTGCCTTTCGAGAAATTCCGAGCTGTGCGATTGGAGAATATTGTTCTCGGTAATGTTGCTGCTGCTCTTTTCTCACAACCGGTATTTGTCACGAGAGGCCTCTCCATGTTAATTCGCTGATGCTGGAGAGTGCTTGCCAATGATATTCTTGTCGATGAGTTCTCTTTTCTCGATTTGCAGAGTCGATGATGCTAACATCTTTAGCATTGTTTTTGAGAGAGCAGTGAATTTTAAAGAGGATGGAGGGTTAAATTTGTTTGGGTATAAAGCAGAGTTCTGACAGGTCGAGTGCTAAATTGATAAAATGTTTTGAGTTATAAAAAAAATGTGCAGTGGTACTTCAAATGTTTAATTTGAATTTCTGCTCAAATGAAGTTGCTTTTCATTGTGCAGTTTGTTATGAACATGCGGAATATTAAAGTTGAAGTAATCAACAAATTTTTATTTGTACAAGTATGCATGAAAAACTTGCATATAATAATCAAATCTATAAAATTTACAAAATTAAAGAAGTCGACAAAAACTATGAGATTTTTTACCATCATTATATAAAAATCTTAAATTATTCGAATAACTTTTTATTTATTCCCAAATGAAATTACTGTCAGAAAGTAATTTCCATGCGCAGCTTTATAATTCACTCTTTTCATTCGAAAAAATAAGCACCCGAACCGTGTCACCTAATTACAGTGAAATGACAAAAAAGGGGGACGATTAATTTCGGAGTCTGCAGAGAAAAGTCATCACGAATCGGTCGGAAAACTCGCTCTTTTCAAAGTAAATCCAATTACGTCAGAAACGCGTAATCGCGCCGCAGCTTAATCGGGAATTCATCGGCGCATATCGTGCATACTACTACCTGCATTCGGCAAAACGGAAGCAGCAGCGACGGCAGCAGCAAAAAAGCGTGCGGCCGCGCGCGCGCGCGCGAGAGAGAGAGAGAGAGAAGAGAAGTAGAACAATGACGAATTCGGTTTTCATCGGTGCGTGCGCTTTTGCCAGTCAGTCGCCGTTGAGTTTTCGAGGCAAAACGCAACGCGAGCCCAAAAGTAATTACCCCGAGTGGCCCTGTCGCATATTCCGCACGATTGTCGTGTTTTGCGGTGCGATGGCCGAGCGACGCGAGCCCCGCTATTTTTTCTGCGTTATTTTTTATCGCAGTCGGCCTTTTTTTCCGAGGAAGTGTCATTACAAACGTCGCTGCGCATTTCGCATATTTTCGATTGGTTTATTAAGCAATCGGTTTACGATGCACCCCTTTTTGGTCTGATAATTATTTTTTATGCCGCAAAGGAAAATATACTTTTGTGAGCTTCATTTTTAATTGGCCACAAAAAATTTTTTTAAATCTTCGGAGAACTTTTATATCAAAAATTTTATGCCGCTTTTATAATTTTATCACTTTTTTCAAATTTCGTTATTTAGCAACGGTAATTAATAATTGTACCGCGGGGATAAAACTCGTTTTTAAAATTATTTTTTCAGTTGCGGACAACAAATTTGTTTACCGCAAGCGAAAAATTCGGTAAATATTTTTTTACAATGTATCCATACATTTCGAACCATTAAACGGGTAATAGTACTTTATTACTATAAAATTTTTATGGAAAATCCATTATATCATTGTAAAATAAAAATTATAAAAATATTAGAATGACATTTAATAATAAGAGATTATAGATCAAGGTGCTGAAAAATTCTGTCTGTTGAGAGTAAATCCTCAACAATAAATTAAGAAAGATTGAAGTGTTTCCCTCGTTAAGATTAAACGATCGTCGAAAAAGAAAGGTCGAAAAAGGAACAAAGAATTTTTCATTTAATCTTATGATGTTCAAGTCGGGAGGAAGGTAATCCATTTTATTCCCACAAGTGCCACGCCCCGTGCAACAAACATACGCCTTCTTTTTCCGCCCGAGCGACTCCAGAGATAGGGTGAAAATTTTTACGCGCTTTACTGCTTTTCCGGAAAATTCACTTTAGAATGCTAAATTTATTAAAATCTGGCTTATTTAGGGTTTTTTTTATTTTTTTTTCATATTTTTGCGTGGAAATGTATTTTGCAGCGATTCCATTTTTAAGAATATTTACCGATTTTAGTAATTTACACAAACGCTCCGAACAATATTTATTCGCCCGGATATTCGACTGCGTAAATACTTCAAAGTTTTGATTTTCCCCAATTAATAAAAAATATATCAAAATTCCATTTTAAAGAGGGAACTATCATGCATCATTCGTTTAAAAACAAAGTCGTAAAATAACGATAACGAGGAGTCATGAATATCTCTGCATATTTGGACCGCATAGAGTTTGGCTCGCAACTCAATGCTCCACATATTTCACGGGTTCGGGGGAAAATAGTGCGAATGTACAGGTGCGCGTGAATCAATAAAAAATTGACTGCCGCATAAGTTATGGAACGGTTTGGCATTATGACTGTGGATATACGCTAGAATCCTAATATTAGACCAAAACGATTCCAGCGCTCGAACATAAATTTGAGCCTCGCGAATTCCGCAATAATTCTTCCAATTATTAAAAGGCTGGCCAAAACCTGGTTGAAAATAAACTGCCGCTGGAAAACGATGTATTACGTACTTTGAAAATGTTAGAAAACAGATAATTTCACTTTTTTTTTAAAATTGATTATTTACTTTATCATCAAATATCTCTAAATATTTTAATAACAACAGCTTGTGTGCGTTCAAAATTTATTACTTCAATTTTCCTAACTAGTTCAAACAGCAATTTCAGAGGTATGCGTATCAAAAGCACGACCTAAGTCATTTAATAGAAACATAAATAAAGCTCCCGCACACCTATAAGCACACGTGTTTCCGCGTTTTTCCTCCCCCCCCCAAAGAGGAAATGAACCAAAGAGAAGTTTCCCGCACATAGCCGGGGGGCACTCTCGTAAAGCTCACCTCTCTCGCTCTCTCTTTCCCTCTCTCTCCCGGTTCCGTTGGCTTTGGGCAATAAAGCACCGAGGCACACCGGGAACCTTCTCCCTTCGGAAAAGTTCCGGCGAACCCTTCCTTGGTCGATAACGAAGAGAATCACGCCCTACGTTACGAGAGCCCCGGCTCGTTCGGGACTTTTGACACCTGTGGAACGATTTACGGCGAGGCGTTTTCCTCGGCGAGCGACGTCATATTGACTCGGCGACGATTTGCTAAGCGTCGCGCGCGCCGCAACAGACGCTGAGCGATGTTTGTTTTACGGCGCGCCGAGCTGACTCGGCTCGGGTTGCCCTTTTAAAGAATGAGATTTTAATTGGGAACAGGATGCTCCAGGAAATGAGTTATTGGGATTTTTTGTTTCTGGAATGCCGATTAGCGTTTACGTGGGAGAACTTTTGCAAGTAGTGTTTTATGGCATCTAAAAATTTAGTTATAAAATTATTTAATGTTCCACAAAGCTTTAAAAAAATGACAAAAAAATTTCATAAAAAAATGTCAAAATTATTTTGGAAAAAGATTGAAAAAGTTTTTCCCTCCAAGTTATTTTCTAATAGATTAAATTTGGAAAAGATATTGAGTTTTATTATCAAGTTTGGAAGGTATTGAAGGCACATGTGGAGTATATTTTCTTGGATCAAATCAATTTTGGAAGTCACTGGTTTTTGAAAAATGATCCGATATTATTCTAAAAAAAAAAAAAAAAAAAAAAATCAAATAGCGAATGCAGAAAGAAATAATTTAAAAACTCGACTTCCTTTGATTCATTATTGTGTACGTTTAAAAAGATATTTTGAGACCGCCTCGAGTGCAAAAAGACCCACAAAAGCGCATTCTACATTGACTGCCAACAATACCACGAGCATTTGAACGAAATATTTAAGCGCCCACGAACATTTACAAACACAAAAAGGAAAGCGAGGGGGGGGGGGAGAAAAAGGCAATTTCAAAAAACGTATACACAAACACCCACGTCGGATCACAGCTCCCGCAGTCACAGTTAGGCATTCGTTTTCGCCGCTGCATCGCATTCATACGGCGGCGAATCCACTTTTTCCCCCGCTCCGCTATTAGGTCGAGCAAGTGCCAGAGGGAGGAGAGAGATACTCCGCAACGACACAGACAGTGATTTAAAGCGCGAGTGAATCAAAAGGCGGCCTCTCTCCGAGAGATCTGGTGTATTATACCGCGGTACTCGCGTGTACGCGCGAGAGGCGCGCGAATAATAAAGAGGAGAAAATATAAATTACGAAGATAAAAGCAGACGGCGCGCGGGGAGGGTGCGAGCGACGAAATAAAGCAAAAACGAGACGCGCCGGGGAACGCGCGCGCGCCGAGTGTGTGCGAGCCTGAAAGAGAGCGGCAAGTCGGCCGTTTTTTTTCTCTCCGCGGTAATTAAAACGCGTTTAAAGCCCTTATTGGAGAACTCGAATTAATTATGACTTGTGCGCGAGAGCTTCGCATCGACGCCGCGTGCTTCTTGAAAGTCCATTGAGGAAAACGGTATTTATACGTTGAAATTAGTTTCATCTCGAGCGTTTTCAATGTTTTTTTTTTTTTTTTTTTTCTTGTTTTTAATGGGCTATTCAGGCTATTTGAACGTTGAAGCTTTTGTGCGACTGTTAATGAAACGGAAAATGGAAGAGAGTGGAGAGTGCGTCGATATTTATCGCTTTATTTATCTGCGACTTCTTTATTCTTATATCTAATTCAGTCTACACGCGATGGATTTTTTATCAATACAATTCGTTAAGGATGATGCATACGTTTATTGAAACCTTATCGCTTCCGGGAATGACCGGATGTGACACAAATGTGCGGCTAAGTGAAATGCAAATTACATGCAATGTACGCGGTAAACAGTAAATGAACGTTGGTTGGCCGTGTCAGCAAATATTAGTGAAATGGGAAGAAAACGAACTGGAGGTCTCAATCAAAATTCAAATCCTTTTTAACAACCGCGAGTAACAATCTCAGAGGGAGCTTCTCAAAAAGCCGCCGTCTTCCCTGCCAGTCCCGATCGCTCAGACCCGTTTCCCTAATCGCCTCCTAACAACGCAAAACGAATAACCAATTATCCCCCCGTCGCTCCATCCGATTCGGCGTTTCGCCGCCTCTCCGCGGCTCGGCGCGTCTCCGGCGATGTAATGAAAACGCATTTCATCCCGGCGGCAACTAATTGGCCCTATTTGCTCGGGGGAAACTAGCGTCGCTCGTCGGAAAAGAGCAGCGCAGCGGAGAGAGGGAGAGAGAGAGGGATGTGCCGTTTTGATAAACATTCGCGTTCTGCGAGCGACGTGCCGCGAGCTAATTATGCCGCTTATGAAAATGTAATATTTAATTAAAAGCCCTTCCTCCCCGTTTGGCTTCTAATAATAACGGGCGCGCGCGCGAGCCCCGTTTCGCCTCGCGTATAATTGCTCGCGGCCATAAATAACGAAACGCGCGCGCGCACGCGCTCGCTCGCGCTCGGGAGAGCAATGATTTCGCGAATTTATCGCGAGAGAGAGAGGGAGAGAGCGGCGGCCGATTCGCGCGCGAATTCCCGAGCACGCTCGAGCGCGCTTAGAATACGTTATATGCGCGCGCGCGAGAGAGGCGCTGGCTGCACCTGTAACGAGTGGCGTTTCTCTCGATTGCGTAGGCTATTGTCGGAGGCGGAGGGCTGTAATGAACGATGGCGTTTTAACGTTTTTTGAGGCCGATGAATGAGTGAACGGTTGGTAGGAGCAGTGCATTAAGCATCGGCGACTCGGGACGCTGATATTTTTCGAAGGCTTCATCAATCAGAGTATTTATTTATCTTGTAAGTAAATAGAGAAACTGGCTTCAAGCACATCAGCATTAGTCAAAGTACACCGCACCTCGAGACATCCATTCACAAAAATCACTTGCGCGCATCCTAATTAAACTCAACAGTCAAGTCTCCCCTGCGAAAGATGTAATTAATATACATAAGGCGATGTAACGCGGCGTAAATACTCGAGCAGTTTGCAGGTCGAACGGTTTCCGTCCTTCCAGTCGGCTTGCTCGCACCCTTCCTTTCCCCATTCTCGAGGCTGAGAGATGCTCGTGCGCTAAGATACTTTGCGCGGAGGCCGCGAATTGCGCGCACAGCTCGTTCTTTGCTCGAGATACGACGGCGGCTGATGTCGAAGCAAGTTGCGCGTCGCGCTGCAGATTTCTGCGAGCGTAAACTCTTTTAATCAGGCTCGCTCGTGCGCAAATCGAATTTCGAAGTGCGCCGGGGACGTTTAGGGCTTTTGTAATTGAGGATTGCGTCGATGCACAGGTGATTTTTTCATTTTGTTGAATTTTAAGAGTGTAGCAGTAATATTTAAGAATTTTAATGAGAGTTATTATTTACCCAACCGTTACTATTAAAATGAAGGCTACTGCACTCACCTGTAACAGAAAAATATACGAAATATAGAGTTTAGAGATTAGACTATCCATATGAAATATGTATAATATAATACGATGGAATTGCAATGAGCATACAAATACTCTCGGATAACTGTAAATTATTCGATTTAATTTATACAAATGCTATTGAAATTGAAAAATGTTGAAAAAGGCGGAAGGAATGGAGTTTAAAAACGAACTACCAAGTGCAAAGGAAAAATGAATCGTCTGCAGACTGAATTTTCCAACTCTCTTTTTGATTAAAAGATCAGCTTAATGCCATTATATGCCGAGAAGAGCGATGGTTCATCCGAAGTGGATTTTTCACGACTCGCCGACGACGATTCAGTGATTTGCGCGTTTAAATCTCGCAGTTGGTGCTCTCTCTCCGGCTCTTTGCTGGATATTCGACGTAAAAAGTTAAGAGCCGCGCGCGGCTACGGTTTTCGCTTTTTGCAATAAGGAGGAAAAAAAAGAGAATCCGCCGTAGCATAAAGGACAGAAGAGGATCATGCCGAAACCCGCGACCAATTCCTCCTGCAATCAGCGCTTTTCTGTTTACGAGATTATCTCCTCGAGAGATCTTCCCTTACAGAGGTGGCTTTTCGCTTGTAAATCCAAGTGCAAGCCGAAACGAAAATATCTACGAAAGCAGCTTTTAAAACAATTGCGCTGAAAATTTCTCAGCAAAAGGCCCTCGACCCTTTTGCCGGAAACTAATTCGCAACGACGCAAAAGCAAGAATCAATCGACCGATCCGAAGCCACGCCCAAAACAATCGGCGCACACTCGACGCTTTCACAATTAGCGCGTATTTTGCTCAGGCCTCTCGGTGCAGGAGCGTTCAATCGACGTCTATCGGGACACGACGAATTATCGGTGCTTAAAGGGCGGCGAGCCGAGGCCTCGCGTCTCTCCCGACTCTCTCCCTCTCTCTCTCTCTCTCTCCTTCTCTCCCTGCGTCTCCTTCTCGAGTGATTAACTGTAACGGATCTGCGACTGCATGCATTTCCGGGTAATTCCAGGGGAATTTCGGAAGCGCCGACGCGCCGTTCGCTTGTAAAGCAGCCGCTGACCCGTGACGGCGAGACGCCCCCTGCGAAGCTCCTCTAAATTTTCTTAGAGTTAGAAACCCCCCCGGCTTTAAATAGATTGTTTCCTAACTAAGTACTCTCTTATTTATCGGCGAAACTTGCTTTTCAGTGGAGATAGTGTTGGGACTCGAGTAATTGCGTTGTTGCTTACCTCGCGCCGATGATTTAACGATTGTTTTACGGTTTTCGCGTCGGTATTAAAACTGCAGGTATTATTATTGGTAAATTGATATTTCGCGAAATTGGAATAAAAAATTTAATCAGCGACGCGCTAATTTATGGGATTTTTCGCCGCCATATAACTGCGCATATACATCCCTTCGATATTTTCACTATTTATTAAAACTTGACAGCGAATAGATTTTTTTACGATCGCCGATGACGCAAGCCGAGTTTTATTGACGGTGGAGCTTTACAGAGCGTAATTAATTAATCGGCGCCTTTCAGGCGTGCATCGTTCATCGTAAAAAAAAAAATGCACAGTACCGTCTGCGTTCAATGATTCATTAATTCTTCCGGGCGGCTCTTCTTGCCTGAAATCTCTTCGCGTCGGCTGTATTATTTTTATCGCTCAATTATCGGAGTGTCTCGCGGACCGGGTGAAATTGATTCGGGGGGGAGAGCCGATTGTCTTTTCGACACGAGTTCGAAATTAATTGAATACCTTTATTAATTATGCTAATTCGATTACTCGGCAATCAATCATCCTCTCCTGCGGCAAAGAATATCCAATTACATAAAAGTCAATTCGGTCCATACGTATACAGCCGCGGCGCGAATGAAAATCCAATAGAGCCCTGGATAATCCAATCGCACAACGCGATTCTTCTCCAAAATACTCGACTCGGAACCTCGAATCTCGCTTTGAGAACGATCTTTCCGGCCTTATCCCTCATTCAGCCGGAGCTTTTCTGTTATTGCGTTTTCGTCTCTCTCTCTCTCTCTTTCTCTCTCTTATCGAAGCAAGAGAGAAAAAAACAGTCGATTTATTGCAGTCCATCGAGAGGAGGGGGAGGAGCCTTTCAGCGAAAATATATATAAAGCGAGAGCTAAAAAATGCGTCAAAGCGAGGGAATCTCTTTGGAGAGGAAGCCTCCGGAGGGGAAAGAAGGCATTGTGCGGAGGCTCCGGCGCGGAATTCCTTAAAAATCCATCAAAAGCCCCGCCGCCGCCGCGCGACGACAGCAAGTGGCAGGACGCGTCATCTGTCTCGCGTCATTCGATATATCGATTCGAGGGCGTAAATTTTTGCGCTCTCAATTTTGCTCGCTTGATTTACCACGCCGCCGTTTTTAAATTGTCGGCGCGCGGCCTGCTTTCGCTGCGGGGCTCTCGGGCGCAGGAGACTACCCGTGAACGCTTGTCAGCCGGTTGAAGCGACAGCGGATGAAGGAAGCCGTTTAAATTTTAGTTACTCCGCTGGAAAAATTCTATAACATTTTTTTAAGTAATAGATATTTTTTAATGGAATCATTGAAAGATGGAAAAGTATTAGAGAGCTTTTTCGCTGGTTTGTGAAACGCTTTTTCGGATCAGTTTGAAATCTTTTTTAAGCTAAACAATAAAGTAAATTGTTTTTCGTTATTTAACAAAAATTGTTGTATTAAAAGTTTAAGGACTAATATTTTATTTAATTTCTCACAGAAGGAGAATTTTATGGTTTCGGAATTCCAGCAAAGTAATTATTCAGGCCTTTATTCAGAATGTTCGGGATTCAATATAATAATGGTCATTGAATTTGGGTCAATTTATATTTTGTTTAGTGATGCGCGTAACCTGAATATTATGTATTGCATGCTTACAATAAAAATTACTTTCAATTGAAAAGTGTACATGAAAAATTTTCGGAAACTTTTCATTTTGATAAAAATAAAATATTCAGATCGTAATTTTCTATTCGCCGAGCAGAAAATCAGGCCTTAAATCAACTAATTAGGCACAAATGAACAGTTTACTAATCACTTCCCGCGCACGAGAGAAATAATAACCTGATAAAAGAGCCTCTTAACCACCGCAAACAGGCCCGTCGAGAGAAGCTTGGAAGGTAAAAAAGTAGCCTCGAGGCGAGTCGACAATGAGCGATCGCTATTAATTTAATGAGACACTCACGTCTCTAATAAACATTAAGTACCGCGCTGCCGGCAGTTCACGCACTGCGGCGTGCGGGACGCGTGACAAAGCGCGCCGCGATTATATAGCAGTAAATTTACTATTACCGGGAGGGGGATTCCCCTTTCGTTAAAGTCCGCACGGCCGCAGCGAAACCGCAAGTAATGGCGAGCTCGCGCCGCCGCCGCCGCCGCCGCCGCCGACGCCGCTGCTCGTTTCCATATAATCGATGGGGGGAGAGACGCGCGACAAAGGCCGGGAGAAGGGACGAGCGAAGTTGATCCGGACTTTATTTTGATGTGGCTTCGAGGGAAAAGAGAGTCGCGTAAAAAATATTGATTATCCGTGATACGGCGTGAAATTTGCTCGGGGCCGTGGATGGCCCGAAGTTTATTCCAAGTTTATTAAGGGAGGGTTTAATAAAGCTTTCACGCAGCAGGTGTAGCAAGAAAAACTGAGCCCTCTAAGCCTTATGGATGATATTATTATGATGATATACTGGGCCAGATTACTCTTTCATGCGTGGATAAGGCGAGCGAGAAGTGTAATGTTATATTAAACATTTTTAACCGCTGACATTTTTAACCGCTCCGGACGACGGAGGGAACAATATTGCATTGAATTCCCATTGTTTTTACAGCAGACGTTCAGTTGTATTAAATTTATGTTTTTATAAAGTGGATTTTGGATTGGATGGATAAATACGCTACTTATACATGATGCAGTTAATTTTACCTAAGTATTAAAAAAAGAATTATTTGCACGTTATTATAACAGAACTAAATATTTGTTAATCGCAAACAAGTCTTCTCCGTTACCTCTTAAAAATCTGTCGAAACACGGGAAGAATAAAGTCCACATTATCCAAAATTCATTTCGCCGCTGCCTACCTCTGGCTCGCCTTTTCCCGATTTTCCATCTTACATCGGGTGAGCATCGGACAGGAAAAAGGACGGCTGTCGGCTTGTCCGCGGGATTCGCGGCTTCCCTGTACAGCCCCCCTTCCCCGTCCTTTTTTCTCCATTTTTACGAGGCTTCGCGCACGATTGAAGAACCGAACTGTCTCTCCCTCGGTCGCGCCCCGTCACCGATCCGCAGAAACCGATATCTCTCTCACTCCCCGACTCTTTCTCCCCGCGTCGGTTATGGGACGCCGTAAGGGATATCCCTCGGTGAGCGCTCGAATCGACGCTGACTTCACTGTGAAATGCAGTGATTCCGGTTTTATTACTCGAGTGCGAGCTTTTCCGCTCGGCCGCGCTTTTTTTCTCGCACCTGCCCGGGACTTACGGTGGAGTAGAGCTTGCGCTTTTTTTATTTACTCGAGGTAATGATTTCTGGCTCTTTGGACTTTAAGAAAGTAAGGTGGGTAGGCTTGAAGTAATTTTTCCAAGGTAAGGTACAATATCTATCAGCTGGTTTTGCAATAGAGAACTTTCTAAAAAATGCTATATTTTTTCAATACTTTTATGAATTTGTCTTCGCTTTGTTTTTCATCATTAGTAAGAATATTGATTTACTGATGCGCTTTTCAATTAAAAAATTTAACATATGCAGAATTATTCTTTTACTTGTTTGATTACATATAATACACCGTCCGAATCCAATATTTTTGATAAAATTCCTCTGTTATTGAAATGCACTAATGCCTCTATTTCTCTTTTCATCTCTTCGCTTTAAGGTTTTTCAACCATGAAACTCCCTCTCACCTACAATACCCATGATTAAATTCTTCAAACGGCATGTACACGCCGCAGACAAATAGAAGAAAACACTGGGAAAAGCTTTGATGCTACGTTTTTTTTTTCAAGATCACATCTAGCGTTGCTTCATAATTCTGCGCCAATAAATATGAGAAGGAAAATTTTTTAATTTAAGAAATTTTATCCATTTATTAATTGCAGCCATATGTCATTTAAAAAAGTTGAAGATTATAATTACAGTTATTTTTTAAAAAAGAAGGAACTCTTTGTACTTTTTATGCAACAGCAATTCCTCCTACGTATAAGCATAAAGGACTCAAAAATAATTGAACAAGATTGACAGACGTCTCCATTTCTCACCGTTTCTTTCATTCCACCCCGACTCTTTTAAAAAATATTTTCCAGCTCTCCGTCAAGCCCGTAAAACCTAATTACATCTTGAAAACTCGCATAAAAAATGACTGTCGCGTCATAACGCTTTCTCTTTGCAGAAACAAAGCGCATAAAAGATCCGTATAGAGCCCCCCCATCTCGCAGCTCGTCTCTCGAGGAAATTCCGCCCCGACATTCCTCCGCGTACGCCCACACGCACGCATCATATTTTTCACCTCTTGCCGCTGCTCCTTTTGCAAATCAATAAAAACGCACTGGGTCAAGTGGCAGTCGTCGTGTGCGCGCAGCAACCTCCCTAAGCGCGGACTCCGGAAATATTACCCAGGCAGTTCCGCCGGAATTGCAGAGTCAGCTCATCGGGATTGAGCTTTGTTCCGCGTCACTACGTCGCGAGAGAGGGAGAGAGAGAGAGAGAGAGAGCTGCGTTACGTATAGGTGTCGACGAAGCCCTGCCCTAATACGTATACCGGTTTACTCGTTCGGATATCCCTGGACTCTCGGGCGCCTTTGGATTATTTGAGATTTCTACGTCTATATCGAGGAGGTCGCAGTATCTATCGACCTTTCGAATTTATGGAATCTCGCTATCTTCGAGGGAGTTTGCACTTACGCGCGATGCAATTTTGCTTTGATGCGGGGTTATTGAATTTTTTATTAAGGGTAAATTCAAAGAGTATAGTGAATGTTCCATTTTCGTTATAATAGTGATTATTATTGATGGCACCGCTGTTTGTTATAAATTGTACGGTGGGCATTGGTAATTGTAGTTCTGGCCTTTTGGAATAATCGCATAATGCAACGCGCAATTGATTGCATTTAATTGAACTTAGGCGTAAATATTATGTATTGATTGATAAGGTGATACTGTGTTTATTTAATCCAGTGAATTAATTTGATCTACCCATTATTTATTACTGTGTAATCATAATTATTCTCGACATATTTTCGTAAAGAATCAAATATGTATTTATGATAATGCAGCTTGACAATTATTGAATTACACAGTGAGAGAAAAAATACAGTAAAAATTACCATACTGTCTAGTAAAGCCACCACATACTATCAAACCCAAAAAAATTATTATACTGTGTAAGAAATTTTACTATACTGTTTGGTAAATTTTCCTATAAAGTATGGTAATTTTTGTTTGTTTTGACAGTCGGTGGTGGCCTTACTAGGCAGTATGGTAACTTTTACTAAACTTTTCTCTTAGTACAGAATCACTAAAAAGTTTAAATATTAAAATCTTATTTTGAAAATATTTTCAAAAATTTAGTTCATCTCTTTAATACTTAATAAGTTACAAAATTATTCAGTAATCTGGCTGAATGTATTAATTCCCGCTATTTTCGCCCACCGTCACGTTTAGATTTTGATTTTAATTAATCTCGCGGTTCCGAAATTTAACTTAATTACTTGTAATAACGCGGCCATAATACTCGGCTTAATTACAGCGTTTTCCCAAATTGTCAATCACGCACTAATTATCCTCTCCTTCTTTCGGCCCAGATATTACGAGCCCAATGCTCGTTCAACAGCATTCTCGGGCAGGCATGTCCGGCTCTTACAGACTCGGCCAGTTCATCCCTCTCGCAATGCGGTGCCGGAACATCGTTCATTTACAGCGTAATGAAGTAGCCGCGTAAAACACAGCCTCGCGGCAGGCAGCGAGCTTGTCAGTTGCAGTAGCCATCATCCGCTCGAAGCTCGTCATAACGGGAGGGCGTGCGGCTGAAGGAAAAGAGCGACGCTCGCACGAAGGGACGATTATATTCGATGGGAAACTCTGCCTCCGGGCCTTTATGTGGCAGAGAGAGATAGAGAGAGAGAGAGAGAGAGAGTCGGTGTTTATTAACAAAAACGGATTATTAAGTGGCCGGCTATGTGCGTTTGAGTTGATTAAACGCGAGCGCTAATATTACAAAATGAAGCTTCCGTTTCTGCAACTTGATAGTTCTGTACAATGCCGGCGTTGTTTCATTTCCCTCGCGCCGAGTTGTAGCGGATAATTTGGAGAATCAAAATGAAACAATTTAGTTGAATTTAGTTAATTTAACGTGATGCTTACCGTGGCTCGAGCGTTCGCGCATTGCGCGTGCATTTCAGTCATTTTGAGGCTATACGCTTTAGGTAATTATATTATAAAAATTGAAATTTTTTTGAATAACTGCAGTCTATTATAAAGTGTCATAAAAATTAGTTTAATTTCAAGGAACTTCCTATTACTAAATTATTACTTTCGTAACTTAAAAAAAAAACTCTTCGATCGTATTCCAACTTTTCTAAAAATACGGAACTTTTTTCAGCCTTTCAATGCTGAATATCGAGTTCCCTGGAAATTCGCGCACGAAATTAAACTATATTCCCGTGAAATTCCTGGAAATAATCAATGTTTGGTCCGAATGGTAATAAGCTAGCCTACGAGTTTCAGGTCGATTGAGCCAGCCGTCGTGGCTTCTCTCCTCTACGTACACACGCTCAAACACACACACACACATTCCTTGGTTGGAGAAAGATGATCCGATTCTGGGCTCACCGGAGGATGAACTAAGTCGATGTCATTGATAGCATAATATACGCCAAACGCTGGAATATTCGGTCTCCGACTTAAGGCGGTTAATACACGCTTGAGATCAAAAGCACGAAGATAAACGGCCAATTAGTACGCTGACGTACATCAAATGTTGTGTGTGTCGCTCATCGATCATTACTGCTTATTTAGAGCATCGGCGCTGTTATTGTTGGGTGATAAATACTAATCGATTTCAAAGGCCTTTTTATTGCACATCGTCTTATTATTTTTGAATTGTGGTTTTTGCGAACTCCGTAGGTTTTAAGTACGGTGCACTTTCTGGAAACAAATTACGCGTGAGAATGAATAGTTTAGTAAAATTCGATATTTTCGATAAATACCAAAGGGCTACAGAAGCAAAATTCTCATAATAAAGCACTAGATTCATAAATTACGAACGGTTCGAATTCTGCTTTATTTTCGAAAATAGTATTTCGAAATGCGAAATAAGACTTTTAAATTAAGAATACTGCCTTTAACTATCGAAAATGTTATTTTTTGCACAAGCAATGATAATATTAAACCATATTTATTATAAAAACTTCAATTCCTTAGTTCTACAAAAAATTAAAATTCCATTACCAACATCATCCGACTCTATTCCACATTGTCCATAATCAGTAGTACAAACTCGATTCGGTCAGCCGTCATACGACTTCCATCACGAGCATTCCACTTTTCTCCCCATCTACTCACTCTGGATATTTTAGCGGATGTCCAATATTGACAATCGAATCCTTTAAGTGCCCTCGAACGTCTCTCCCAATTCACAATCGCCTCGTCGTTACAAAACACAGGAGATTCGGACGGCATATTTAATGGCGACGGATTAGCAGTTTTTGCATCGGACAATGTCGAGCGGTCGAGTGATAGCTTGTTAAGTACTCGTAAGCCGTGCTTTGCACATTCGTTTCAGAACAGTTTCAGCGTTACGCTAAATCTATTGACGATCGTTCTAGCTGTAAAAGCTTTATTTTATGTTACTACACCCGACGTGCATTATTCGGATTGTTTATTACAAGCGAGATAGTCGGCAATTTAATTCAGTTTATAAACAAATACGTACTCGATGCTTTAAATTGAAGAAAGAAAACTTAAAGAATCCTTGCAGTTCAGTATATTGATTTTCAATAAAGCAGTTAATTTCCGTTACTTTATTCAAGCAAGTACTCGAGAAAAGGGAACTAAATATTTTGCTTCCGGAGAAGCAACGAACGGCTTCCAAGGAAGCGGCAATCCACTTCTTTGTAAGCGCAGTCGCCATTTCCCAAAGTGTCCTTACAACCGAGCTTATTACAGAAAAAGCTTCCCCAACTTTCAAATTACATTCACCCTCCGCGCGCGTCCATTAAAAAAAAAAGGGCAAATCTCAAGTCCGTCCGTGCATCTCATTCCCTCTCCGGAAAAGAAAAGCGCTGCGAAAGCTCTTTAGATCTCTCGATCGAGAGATACTCGTAACTCGGCGCGGCTCTCTCGCGAAACCTTATACCCCGAGTGCACGCGATCTCGGGGCAGTGAATCTTCCCCGGCTATTTACACAAGGCGGCGACGCGGCGATTTCGAGCAGGGTCAGAGAGGAGAGGGAGAGAGAGAGGGAGAGTAAAAGGATGAAAAGGAGGACGAAAATAGACTCGCCGCGGGGTATGATGACCCGTGACCCGCTGCACACACACGGCCGGTTACGTCAGCCGCCGCCCGCCGTGACGTCACCGGTGCATCGGCGTGATGTCACGGACTCTGCGCAGTCGTTCCTTCCACACCGAGTGTGCGGTCCACGCCTTGAATGGGCCATTTTTTTTTGCCGCTATTTTTTGCTCGAGTGCACACTCGCCGCTTGGAATTAGGGACGCTTAATCTTCTATTTAAGGCCTGGGTGTATTTCTGCCCGACGCGGCGCGAGGCGGAGATGTCGAGCTTTGGGCGTGAGGGCAGTCGCGAACAGTGCCATGACGTCAGTGTGTGCTTTATTTCGTTCGATCGCGCGACCGCGGCTTTTAACGATTCTCGATTATTTCCTCGGACGGGGGGGGGGGGCAGAGGAAAAAATGGAACTGACGACAGTAATGACGCTATTGATTATACGTTAATGCGTGCTTATGGAGCTATAAAATTCACGGGGATGCTTTTAATTGTTGTTAGGGTTTTCAGAGCGGAGTTTAATCAATTCCGAGACCATTCCGATGTAAAATTCCATTTATTGTGTTTCGTGATTGAAATATTGCATTCGGAGGCATTGTTTTGTGCGCCGCGGGATGAATCAGTGTGTTCGCAGCGCGGGTTACTGGTATCAATTGGCTCATCTGCTCCAGACACGCGTTCATGCCTCCGCTGCGATTCATTCAGTACACTCTTGGGGAACTTTCTAGCTTTATCAAAGACTGTTTTTGCTTTATTTTAGCACAATGCGCTCGGCGGCTCTAAAAAGTAATTTTAAAACGGGCTGATAAAAAAGATATTCCAATATTGTTCAAGGTTTATTGCGATTTTAAATGGATTTGCTGTAATTCATAAGATAATAAGCATTTTTACTCATTTAAATCTTTTATTATTGTTACTATTTTAATTTAACAACGTATTTTAGCACAATTACTGAAAACTGAATACAATCTTCCAGCATGACATTTCAATTCAGTGTAACCGATCTCATTGGCTGCTCACCGGTTTCCGCGAAACTTTCACAGTCAAAGCTCTCGAACGCTACTTCAAAGAATCTTCCGGCTTATATCTGGGAACGCTCGGCGAAACTTTTGTCGGCATGCAGTCTCCGGTAAACAAAGGACGAACCTATTGCATTCCAGCGGCACAAGCAGCAGTCGGCAGTCGGCAATAATTAATACCTCGGGCCTCGACGAGGGACAAAGCAAATGCAATAATAACGGCGCGCTGCCGGGGGAGAGAGAGAGAGAGAGAGAAAAAAAAGGCGAAAGTACGAGGAAAGAGGACCGACTGCCGCGCGTCGGAAGAGAAAAACGAGGCCGAGTGGCCGGATATTGCTCTGCGCGAATTCCCGGTATTTTAAGCGCGCGCTTACGTGTCCACTCGACTTCTGAAATTCGTTCGAGCTTATAAGTATACCTTGCGCGAGAACTGCGACGCTGCCGGCTCGCACTTGCGGACGAAAAAAAAATGCAGGTTTCGTCGGACGCGGGGATTTTTTAATTATGACACGACTGTCCCAATTAAATATAAACGTTTCGAGGAGCGGAACGTGTCTTGTTAAGCTGCCGGATGGAATTTCGGATAATGGGGAATGGAAAAATGAATTTAACTGAGAGCGAGCTGCGAGAAGAATCATTTGTGCTTTTAATTTTTCAATTTATGCCTGGCTCTTTTTTCAGTTCGTTTTTGTTAATTAACGTTGAAATTTACCATTGGACAGTCGTTTTAAAACGTAGAATTATGATTATTGTCTGCTTACGTTTGAAATTCACTTAGCCTTTTAAGGATGACTTGTACATACCTGAAACAGATAACAAAATTGTATCGTAAATGTATGTTCTAAAACAATACTTGATAAAAAATAGAAAAGAATATCGCAGTTTAATCTTGAAAACGTGCAAAACTGAAAAAAGAATATTCTCGCACTTTATGAGTGCATTAAACCATAATTATTTTAAAAAAAAAGTGCAAAAAATTTGTTTAATGTATATTAAATGAACAAAAATTCATTCTCCTTCTTTGGTTTTATTCGTCTCGTTTTCAAGCTTTCGGTTGGCTTTTCGGACTTTTATTCAACGTACGTATTAAGTTGAAAATGTTGTGCTAACACGCGTGTAATTTTAAAATCTGGGAGTATTCATAGACGCATAAAAAATGTAGGCGAAAATGTAAAGTTTTCCAAACACATTTTTTCAGAAGAATAAAACCGTGTTTACCCCTTGGCAAAAGGATGTAAAAGAAAAAAATAATGCGCTCAAAAGAAACGAGCAAAAGACAATAATAAAAGCTGAAAATAGTACGTAAAAAGTGAGCGCGCAGCAGAATGCGGGGGGAATAAAAAAAAAAAAAAAAAGAGTGCATAGACACAACGTATTTTGCACACGTATGGTCCGCAATAGGCAAATTATTCACAGTAGAGCAACGGCCTCATATAACTTGGAGCACACGAGCTTATTCCGAAATTTTTTTTTCTCCTTACTGCCTTATGTGCATCGTGACTATTTTAATATACGAGCCATTGTGCTATTCAGATCGATTTCTGCGTTCGTCTACCTTTTCGTGAGAAAAAGGCTGGTACCCTTTCAAAAATTAAGAGCGCTTTATTCGCATTACGCACTGCGGTAAAATTTTTACTGCAATACGTCTATGTAATCTAAAAATAATATTTTTGAATTTTCAGTAATTGTCTAAATAAACAAATTTATTAAAATTGAAAAAATTAGGGCTGGATTAGAATCTTAATTATTCCTAATATTTAATACATTATTTTTTTGCTTGTTATATTAATTTACTAAAAATAATAGAAGAATTAGAAGATTAATTGAAATCAACATAATAATCGTAACCAATAGTACTAATTGAAGCACTATACAATCATTCTTTTCATCAAAAAATTGTGTCCAGTAAAAACATTTTCCTCCAGATCCGATAATTCAAGCAACTCATTAATACACGCTTGCACCAAAGACCAAACGCATCGTCAACTTAATCAGCAACGTAATTCCAGCGAGCATCCGCACTTTTTATCACCTCTCCGAGCGCGTCACTTAAAGCAAGCTCCTATTTCAAAAACATCGACGTTCATCTCGTCCGTAGTAACGTATCTCTCGTTCCATCGAAATCCAATTCCGCCGAGCTTCGGGATCCTCCGGCAGGGGAGAAAAGCCAGTCGGCTCGCCTATCGATACGAAAGCGTCAGTTACCGAAAGGCAGGCGCGGCGAGGTGTGCTCGGCTAATTTCGGCCCGCGTCGATTGCCCGTCGTTATAATAAAGCGTGTATTCGCGTGCGGCCCGCGTAATGACGGTTTATCCGGGGCGGCACGCGGCGCCGCACCTTATCGCTCGCCTTTTTCCCCGCGCGTTGACATCGAGCCGAGCTGAGCGCGCGCGGGGGCTGAAACGGATCGACGCGCGCGCGCTTCGGTGTCAGCCGGAGAAACGCGCTTTCCCCCCGAGATAACTTATCGCCGGCAGCTGCACTCGCTAGGCCTGTTCTCACTCACTTGCGTGGGCTGCCGCGCGCGCCGCTCTCTGATTTACCGCCCCGCTTTTGTGCAAATTTATCAGGAATTTGATTTAGAGATTTCGGCTGGCTGCGAGCGGAGCCGGGCTTATGGTTGGAAAAAAGGCTCGTTTAAAATCTAGCGGGCAGCTCGCTTTTGCTCGTTGCTCGTGATGAAGCGTATTAATTGACCTTCTAATAAAGCGCGCATTGCACGATGATTCAAGTGGAAGCAGTAAAAAAAACGTGTTTGCTTAAATTTCCGATGCGATTAACGTTGACGAAAAAAAATAAGAGAGCAGCGCTCGCAAAGAAATACCGCTGCTCTCTTTTACGCACAAAAAATGCGATATGCATATTCAAATTGCGCTCCAAATAAAGCCGGACCCTTTCTGCATTTCCCTTTAAACTCGAATAAACCCGCAAGTCGACAGAAAACTCGTCTGATTGGCACTTTTGTGTTTTTAATGTAAAAGTGCTCGGGAACTGGGTCGCAGCAGCATTCGAGCTTGGCGCGGCGATCGGAGCAGAGGAAGAGAGAGAGAGAGAGAGAGAGAAAAAGAGAGAGACAGCGAAAGAGTACATACAGAATCGTTGCTATTTGTGCGACGTAGCGTGACGCCGCGTCCCCCGCATTCGGTCGCAGTAAATTACGTTTCGAAGATATTCGACAAAAATAAAAGGGCGCCAATTGAAATATAACGCGAGGATGCGCACAAAGGGGCCGCCGCAGCTGCTGCTCTCGACCGGCCCGAGATAGTAAAAATAACAACGTTAGGAAAATAGAATTAAAAAATGGCGAGAGAGAGAGAATTTCTCTCGAGCAGCGGCGGCAAGAGTGAAAGCACGGCTGTGCGGGCAAACCAATAAATCATTTATCGTTTTCCTTCGGATTTATACGCCCGAAAGAAATACACCGGCGGTCGCCTACCTCCCCGGGTAGCCCCTTGGGTGGAAGCTGTAGAATTTCAAATATATGTGATCAAATAAATTGAATAATGTGTACTTATCGGCCGTGGGTATTTGTAGCGTTTACTCGGATTATTGGAATTACTCGCGTTTTTTTGCCAAGTGCTTGTGTTGCTTTGCACTCGGGTTAGATTTTTTCTAAAAATTGTAATATACTATTCTGGAATTATAAAGAATAGCATAATTTTTCTGTCGGAAGCGGACTTTTCATTTGTATAATTTTCTGCGATAAAGCACATTTACATTATTTCTTCTAAATAATTGAACATTCTCTGTAACTGCAGTACAAAGGGGTGAATTATTTCACGTAAGAATAACGATTTTCTCGCAGGGCAAACAAACCCATCAAACGCCTCATTAGTTCCTCGAGTGAAAAGTTCCCTCAGCCGGTGGCTCAAAGAGCGGCTCGGTAACCGATACTAAAATAATTTATCGCGTAATTAACGCGCCTCCAGTGAATCCTCGAAAGTCGAGGGGGCCTCGGCGCTCGGCTTCGGCATTGCACATTCGAGCGGAAAAGCACATTTACTTCGGTCCGGGCTTCCGGAAATTTGACTTACAGCCACTACCCGCGCCCGGATCGCCTTTCCGTTCTGGCGCTGCTCTCATTAAGCCTTCTCTCTCTCTCTCCCTCTCTCTTCTCGAATCCAGCCCCTCCCCCGGCGGAGCATTTAACGTAATCGACCTCTAATGCGCGCCGGCGGATATATTCTCGCACGCCCCGCAGATAAGGCTACTGCTCTTTTCGAAACTCCTCTCGGTTATCGGCCGGCCGAGCAAAGTGAATTAAAGGTGGCTGGCTGCCGCTACGTGACCGACGCTTTCTCGGGGGATTTTTTGTGTTCTCGCCGCGCGCGACGGGCTGCTGTTGTTGTTGTTGTTTTGCGTTTTGTTTGCGACAAATTTTAAGTGCGGGGGAGTTTTTCAGCTGCGGCGAAAGAGAATTATTGCGCTTAATCGAGTTTTAATATGAAAGGAGGGAGAGACGTGTTGTTGGGTTTTTACGTGACCTGATAACGAAAATGCTGCAATGGCTCGTGTATTTCGAGGAAGAGAAATGTTTATTAGTTGCCTTTTTTGGTTTTCAAATGATTTAAGGCAGTTTAGTTCGGCGTTAAAGGGGATATAAAGGGATGGAAAAATGAGGATTTACTATGAATAATAGTTTCAATTATTTTTGAAATCGCAAAAAAATGAAAGGTTTTCACAGAGAAACATTTAATTGGCAAGGAACAATAACAATACCTTTTCGATGCATCCTCACTGCGAATTACTAATTAAAATGGAAAAACGAATGAAACTAAATAAAGAGCAAATATTGCGATTCTGTTGAAAGAAGACTTTAAATGTCCACTAATGAGTATAATGTGGGCGCAAAAACACTCTAACCTTCTCAATTAACTTTTAAATTACTTAGTCACGTAAAATCCTAATAAAAAATTTAACCGACCTTTTTCAAGTAATTAAGTCTTACACTCTCCCATTTCAAAAAATTCTATACTTGAAAGAACGTCCACCGATCCGTCCGTTGCATTTGCCGAGAAACCCGAGCCTATTCGCACCTCGGCGCATCGCATCGATCTCTCCGGGCCAGTCAATACTTAGGCTCGGCTCGTGTAATTTTCTCGGAAGCAAATCGGCTCGCACGAGGAGCGGTCAACGACAGGCGCCCTCTACAAGCACTGAACAGCAGCAGCGCGCAGGTCCTCTCGCCTCAGGTATCATCCCGCTCTCGGCGATGCTTTCGCTCGTTACCGGCAGGACTCGGGCGCCCATTCCCGACACTCATTGCCGTCATTAATCTTACAATCGTCATTAATGTCACCGTCATTACGTCGCCGCCCCCCCCCCCCCCCCTCTT
>UCOM01001539.1:0-39376 GCA_900474385.1 Ormyrus pomaceus
CCCGGGGGACACGTTGTAAATCGGGCCGCGAAATCGATGTTTATCGCTGAATTACGCGCCGCTAACGACTTTTACCCGGCAATATGCAAATTCCCCCCGGCCCGGGATATTATTAGAAGCGTACGGAGCGTGAGTAACGCCCGGGAAAAATGGCCAAGGAGCCGCCTAATGATTCGAGCGCCCCGCTGGAGGTTTTCTTTTGCATCAAACGCATGTATAAGTCGCCGCCGCCGCCGCCGCCGCCGCCGCTTTGTGAGAATCGGGTTCTTTTATTTCGCAAGCGAGCTCCTGGATAGTTACATGCGAGCTTTTTTGTTGATTAATTGCGGCAAGCTCAGCGTGATAGTTTTAATTTTCTGCAAATGCTGCATGCGCTGTGTTGCAACTGTTTTGAGATTGTGCGTTTAAATATACACGTCGGGCAGGCAGGGAGCTTTCTATTTTTCGTCATTTTTAAATATCGCTCTTCGACACAATAGATGTCGCGCTTATAATGCAGTTCGTAATCTATTGTTATTGGGACTTTTCTTTTAGTCGTACAATTTAAAATATATATATTTGTCATTACGATTTTTAATATAAACAACAATCCGACGCATTTTTATTCAGCTCTATCCAGTTCTAGAACCTATAAATTACATTGTAGTTTCATTTTCTGAAACGTACTGTTACTGTTGATAATTTAAGAATAGCGCGAAAACCCATGCTTTCTAAAGAAGGCAACTTGTTTCAAATATTACGTACCTTGCTTATTTTTATTTGTAATCAAAGTGACTTACTTTTAGTAAAAAGTGTAAAATTGCAAGAGTGTCCCTGACGTGCGCAAAAGGCAATATTATAACAGAAACAGAGTGACTCTCGCGTTTTCGAATACACCCAAATCCGCTTTCGCAAGGAAAAAGTCCTAATCCAAGATCGCGTATCCGATCCTCTCTCGGTGCTCGACACACCTTCTGAAAAAACAGCCGCGACGGCGAAAAATGTCATTTCTGCATCCAGAGCGCGCGATAAAAGCGCGCGCTCGGCGAAAAAGAAGAAAAACAAAAGGGCCGCTTGGCTCGACGGCGTGACAGATCGAGAACAATGAGAGATTCTAAGCTCGCAGACAAATTAGTCACCGCTCACCGCTTCGTCGTTCTCGTTTCCCCGGCGCACAAGTGAATGCACAAAGCGCTCGTGCGTAGGCCCGCGAATCAGACGCACTCCATTCACTTGGCGCCACATTCATTCATACCTATACCTCGCGCTAAGGAGAAGCAGAGAGAGAGAGAGAGAGAGAACTGCGCAGTAGGAGTCACGGTTAGTAGCACGCCGAGCGCCATTACGCCGCGCGCTTTTCTGCGGAAGCGATATTTACTGAACTTGAACTCGTAAAGCTGAGAGAGGCGGGCAAAAATGGGCGAATTATGAGAGCGGAGCATGGCGCTGAGTTGGCGGAGAGGCAGGAAAAAACTGGATTCTCGGACGCGGATTTGCGAATGTTTTTTTTAAGTACGCGGCTGATAAATGTGATCGAGTGAGTTGTTTCAGTAATTTTTTATGATACAAAGATAAATTGCGGATCTATTGCACTTTACGTTAAAAGTGGAAAATGGTAGTTCCAATGAGAAGTGTAATAATCTATACATTCTCATTCTACTTTAAAATTGTATTAGAGTTTAATTTTCGCTAAACAAGAATAATTGTTATTGCCCTCTGGCAAATATACCGGTAACACTATCAAACAGGATAGAAACACAGAGTGCCATGAAAATCGCGATAAACAAAAGCCGAAAAAAGAATTCAATCCGAAATAAAATAGGTCGAAAACATTTAACTCCAGTGAACTTTGGGGAGAAAAATTTTTGATGAAAGACCCCGAGAGCAACGGTTCGCGTGTTAATTAATGCATTATCGCGTGTTTAGTTCAGAATGTACACCGCACTATCCCACAAAGGATACACAGAAGGAAGGAAAATCGCCTTTTTATCTGATCGGTAATTCAATTTCACACCGATTTAGCGGAGGTATATTCGGTATCAGCCGAACGGCGCATTCTCGCCGTCTAGGCTTACGATAAAAATTGCCGCGATTAAGAAAGAAAGGGTAATAGATTTTATAGCGTTATTCAAATTAGTTTTTGCGCAAGGGGCCACGCGATTGATTTCTTTTTTTTTTTTTTTTTTTTCGGTCGTCGATTTGCAGTAACCCTCGAGATTTACATACAACGGCTGCACGGTTTTACTTTACTTTTTAGCGGTTAATGTCAATTTTATACTTATTATATTGAAATTATCCTCGATATCGCGGCTACTTCAGTTGTTTAGCATTCAAATTAGAAATTGTTTAATTATACGTTGCTCGCCGACACTCTTTAATTATTCAGTATTGTACTCCGGCAGTAAAAATAAAAATAGTTTAACGACGAAAAGCTTTGCAATTTCCTTGACACCCAAAACGTACATAAAAAAATCGCCCTAAATCCCCTCGCGCAGCAGCTCGTTCTCGCTCGGCTCGTTTCAGGGAGAGGAGCATCATCAGCGTCGCAACGGAATGCGTCTCCCGGCGCGAGGAATTTAGAATGCGCCTCTCGGCTCGCAGCTTCCATTGTGCCCGCGGTCTCTCGGCGCTGCCTGCGGCGTCTAGACTGGCGGAGCGCGAGCGAGCGATATCTGGATAACCTCCCGCGTACCCGGACTCTCGCGCGCGGATACACCGCGCGGCGACCTCTCTCGAGATGCGATCGGGGGGGCGCGCGCACAGCACAGGTATACACGGTGCGCCGGTGAACGGCGCAGGTGCCTCGATAAGCGCATTCTGCGAGAGCACTCGCTCGCCGCTGCTGTGTATATATGTGTGTGTATATGGGAGCCCGGCGAAATTATTAAATGAGTCCGGAGATGGTCCGATTGCGATTGCGGCCCTGGATTGGATTAAAATATATTAGGGACATTTGTTTCGCGGGATTGATTGCGGAGGCCCGCGGAGAATTGATCTCGATGATATTTTTCTAATTAGCCCTTTTTTCCCCGAGCTACTCGCGATAAATTTTCCAGCCGCAAGTTGGATGTGTGTTGCAATTCGAAACTTGTGTACTATATATATAAATCGATTTGAATTTCAGTTTCAACGATCGGACTCGGCACGCATTATAAAAGCAGCGCGATCGCTGTAAAAACAGCCGTATCTAACGACTTAATTCGCACCTAAATACCTCCGAGCGCCAAAAGGAGAGACGCGAGAGGCAAAAGCTTATCGAAAGCAGTATAAATTCAGCCTCGAATCCTCTAAAAGCACGCACGATCCGCGCCCTCAAAGGAATTAAAATACCCGAGAGCGCTCTCTCTCTCTCTCTTTCTCTCTCGTGTTGACGAAGGCGTTTATAACGAACGGCGATGAATATTCAATCGCGTCCCGCTCCCAAAAGGAGGAGCATAATCGAAGGCTGTGTGTGCACGCGCGGCCGCTCGCAGCCGAATAAAGTGCGTTTGCGCGAAAAAGGCATCGCGGCTTATAATTCAGCCGCGCTCGCGCGATCGCATAATAACCCCGTGGCTCTCTCTCTCTCTCTCTCTCTCTGGCGCCATCTTGCACGTGCGCGCATTGTGCGGTGAAAAAATCGGCCTGCAGCTCTTATCGGCCCGGCGATGATTCACACTCGGAGACAGCGAGAAGGTGTCACCGCGCTTGTATGCATAAGCGAGACTCATTACGGCCGACGATCGCGCGGCGCTCTCTTCCTTCTACCCGTTTTTTCGGGCCCACGCGCCTCTCTTTCTCTCTCTCTCTCTCTCTCTCTCCGATCGCAGACGATCCTATATACACTAACGGTCAAAAGTATTTTATAACTGGCGGTTTTCTCGGACGACGGACAATGCGAGAAACCTGGGAGTACCGTTTTCTTCGTTATTCCGCTTGTCTTTTTGTTTTTTCCTGTCAGTGATAAACGCCGAACGCTCTTGTTCTGAGTTACGCGCTTTAGTATTTTTTTTTCAGGTTATTTAAATTCGCGATTCTTAAATCACTGAACTGAGTAGAATTGTAAAATTTTATAGCTTTCGCCTAAAAATAAGAAGAAGAGTCAAGTGCTATTGCAAAGCTCGACTTTACGAATAAAACTAAAAAGAACAAGTAAACGAACTGTATATCTCGCATCGTTCCCTTTTATCTCCAGTAAGACATCAAATCCACTTGTTCCCCGCGTCTCGGCTCTCGAATACTTTTGATCGCTAATGTACATCTCCCGATCCTCTCTCTCTCTCTCTCTCTCTCTTTCTCGGGGTCCACCTTTTTCGCCAAAGTCTCTCGCCTACGGATATCCGCGGCGCGCATCTCGGCGCTCGGCGCTTCGTAATTACAATGCTCATTGAAAGAAAACGACCCACACGCCTCGGATGATATTGGCCGCGCGGCGCGCGATATAGGTTTTGCATTATGCGCATTCTATCTGCGCGCCACGCCGCGCGGCGCTTTTTAACGCTTAACCCCGCGCGATATATCGCCGGCGCGTTTATGCTAAACGTTTCCAAAGGCGCGCGAGGCGCTGTGTTATTTCGCGGCGATCGAGCGGACGGAGAGGGCTATACTTAGGCGATAGCCGGACTAAGCACTTGCGAATTACGTTGTTAAATGATTAACAGGCTAGAGGGATATGAGGGTTTTTTTTTTTAGTCGAGGGTCTCGGTGCTTTCAATCGACTGGATTGAAAGCACCGAGGATGGGTGTCGCTTGATTGTCGGTGCCAGTTGTTGTGCTTGCAAATGAGTTTATTTTTTGTTGGCACGATTGATTAAATTTTTAATAATTTTTTACTATATAAACTAAGGATTTCTTCAATTTGTACCCGAAAACTGATTATTTTTTTTATGAATGATTATATGAATTCTATTATACATTTACGTAATTTTATAATAAAACAAGTTTTTTTAACCAGAAAAAAAATAAATAAATACTGACAGCTATAACCATCCCCGCGATGAACACCTCAGCGAGTCCCGACAGTCGTCTACCTCGAGCAAGAACCCAAAGCGACCGTAGCAGCAGAAAAAAAAGCGTCGCGACACAATAATAACCGAAAGCCAGCAGCTAACGAGCGACAGACTCGCGCCTCAGCCAGACAAAACTAATTAGTTAGGATTATTATATACGGCGCGGGGGCTTGCTTGCTTGCTCGCTTGCTTGCTTGGCGTTAACTATCACGAGATCGTGAGCCACGATATACGCGCCCTCGGAGCGTCGGTACACGATTCAATTCATTAATTATACCGCCGATCGCGAGAGCGCGAGAGGCGCACCACCGCGCGGCTGTGCTTTAATTGCGAGATTGCGCAATCGTTACGGTAGTGGCACACGATCGATATTATACTCTCCGCGCGGCCAATTGCCGCGGCGAGCTGTGCCTTATCGAGATATTCGACTGTGTGCACCGCGCCAAAGAGCGCGCGACCGCTCTTGTTCCCAATACCGATTCCGAACTGCGCGACGAGGACAGGAGGCTGCTGCTTTGCAAAAATTCACCTCCGAATGCTTATCTTGCTCCGCTGTCGCTAATATACCGTTTCGTTCGAGGCGTATTATATATGCGCGAGGCTCGTTTTATTTTGGTTAACGATTTATGCGCCATTCATTGTATTTTTAATTAATAAACAAGTTACGTTGGAGTTCGTTACAGAATGCAAAACGATTGTTTCGTTAAATACACGTAAAAAAGTATAAATAACAGAATAAACGGATAATAACAAAACTCTCGAAAAGTTCAGCGCTCGATTATACCGAGAGAACAACGCCATAAGCCAACGTAACCCCGTCTCGACGAAAAAAAAAGAAAAAAAAAAAAATATATGCGCCGCGCGGCTCTCTCGAGCTAGAAAAATGGCTTGTTTTCGCATCTCGGCGGCTGTTTTCACAGTTGCAGTATCAGCGACGGCAGCCGAATACGAAATCGAGTGCAGCGCGCGCTCGCGTAACTCCCCGCCGAATCGTTTAACATTATAATGACGAGGCTCTCTCTCTCGTGGCTCTCTCTCCCTCCTCGCCGCCGCTTACACTCGTAACAGGTAGGAGAGAAGAGCGCGCCTAGAGACCCCCCGGAGTTCGCGCGGAAGATGTTATCTTCATCTCCGGCGATGCACGTAAACACACACACACACACGTACACGGAGCGCGCGATCGCCTCGTTATCGGCCCTATCGCGAAATCTCCCGACTGTGCACGCCCTTTCGTTTGAAAGAGCACTTTCTTCCCCGCTGCCTCCGCGGGCATGCGGGACTTTCTCCGGGATGCAAACGTCTCTATAAAGCCAGATGAGGATCTAATTCAATCGCGGAGCTGCTAAGCTTTTGTTGCGGGCTCTGTAACCGGCGACTGCGACGGCTTTGTTGCTCGGAGCTCTTTCTTACGGGTGGACGATGATTACGCCCGCTGTGCGAGCTAGAGATGGACGCGATACGAGGAGGCTGCTGTGTGTCTCTTAAGGACTTCCTGAAATTAGAGCACGTAATTTTTGGGTCTGCTACGAATGAAATGGGTTTTCTCAAACCGAGAGGTAAGTGCTGATTTTTGTGCTATACTTGATACTTGATACTTGATATACAATATTATAGCGATGTATAAAAGTCCTGATGTAAATTATTATGCCAATCTCAATTTTTAACCCGAGTCAAATGAACTTTTAATAATTGGTAAGTAAATTTAGTTATTTAAAAAGGATTAATTGACGCGATAAACATTTTGAAAATTCAACAATTTCAAATAATGTACTACTTTCTCAAAAAAACGTACTAGACAGGACATCTATCGAGGATTCAGAAAACTTTAAGGTAAGAAGGCTCATGAGACGTGCAGGCCGGACACTGCGCCATCGAATGAAAATGAAGATAACTGTTTTACCGATTGTCGGAGCATATTTAATATTGTTACCAGCAATCGCTAATTTATTTATACCATCAAAAGATAATATAAAAATATATTTATCATCAAGATATAAAAGTTTATACACTTATAAATATATATATATTTATTTAACTTTTTACACACTTATTTATGTAAATTATTTTATTATTTTTTATTTTTTAAAAGCAATATTAGAAATATAATGAGAAATATTATATTTTGAGACTCGTAGTATAACACGTAGTATAGTTGTCAGGGCCGTAATAACAAAACTATAAAAACTTAAAATTTGTGTAATATTTCTATAAAAATTTCAATAAATATGACTTACATATTTAAAAACATTTGTACATTAATATCTGGACACTTTATATCAAACTTTCTATAATTATAACATTATCAAATAAAATTACAAAATCAAATTTGCTCCTTATTCAAATATTTACAAAATGTTCCACAAAGTAATTGCACAGAATCCCTATTCGTTTTGTGCTAGAATAAGTCTTTGTTTTTAATGGTAAAAGCTTTTGCGAACTATTGTTAGAAAATAAAGTACATTATCTTATAAAAACTATAAAACTATATTTAATTATTGCGAAATCGTTATAAAGCTTGCCGAAACTGTATGGAGCATAACTGTTATCGTACATTAGCAATGCTGCATAAATAACAAATCAATAAAATAAACGAAATAACAAAAATATAATACCTGCAGAAATTCTGAATCTTAAAATGTGCGATAGCAAAATTTGCCTTCATCTAAATCTAAATAATGTTATTTACATGACATTTTTTCCGGCAATCGTTTCAATTTCATCGATCTAATGTATATACATACTCTACGTGCGATAAAAATCTTTGAATTAAAATATTTCATGAATTCCTACGCTTGACCTTATTCATAATTTTACCTCTAATACGTATTATACATTTTTCATTAATTCTTAAGCGCGCGACTCTGAAATATCTTAATGTTTCTCTTAAAAAAATAAAATTAATCTATGTACGTATATGAGGCAAACGATTATCAGTAATCGAATTCAATCCACCGGGATACAAGGAAGACCGGTCCTCGCCTCTGCGTGGATTTAAAATTAACCAGCTCTCTTCCATTCTCCTCTCCCGAGAGAGTTTAATAACCACTAATCACATTTCACTGATCTAAAGTATTATTTCTCTCATGTTGAACGTTCGAGTCTGCCTCCTTCCAACCTGCGGTTGCCCGCACTTCTATAGTCGAGTGGAAGTCATTTTTCTAAACATTCTGCCAATTTTTAAAAAGTCCGTTATATGTACACAATCACAGCCTTGAAGATTGTCGATTGCAGCTCTTAAAAGTATTTTCGTCCGCTAAGTAAACATATAGTTTGAGGTGCAAACGATCCTGTGGAATCCACTAATCTTTATTGTACTCATTGTACTTTAGATATAAATATATAACGTTTCTCCCCTTTTCATGAACACTTTTATCAAGTTTAAATTCTTAAGTTAATAGTTTTCATCTCTGTTTCGTTAGGCAAGTTTAATACAGCAAATATAATAAATATTTACTTAATTATCGGGGATACAAAAAATATTCATGAACCATTTATACACGATGAAAGTTAAGCATGTGCGTACATATCGACATCAAAAGCTGCGTTCAAGTGAAATGAATACTCAAGCAAGATTAAAACTCGAAAAATTCGATATATCTTATTTAGCGTTTGTCATGGATACTTAAATTGACTACGATTACTTGACGAGATTAAACAAAATCAGTTCTACCATTCCGAGAGCACGTAGATCTATTAAATCGCTCTAACGCCTTGTACGTATTTGTGCCAGGACAATGCGGCTATCGAATTTGCGCGGCGAAACGACGAAAAACGTGAATGCGAAGCAACGAATTGCCGTTGACAATTGCGGCATTCCCTCGACGAGTATATATCGATCGCATTCATTTCCAAGAGAAAGCACTCGGCCAATTCGCGCGCGTCATCGGCAGGCAGGAGCGACGCTACAAAAATGGTATGTCGGCAAAGTTGTTCGCCCGGGGCAGCGTCGAGACGCGCTCGCTCATAGGTATGCTGCACGTGTTGGGCTCGGGGCTCGTCGCGTCCGAGAACGCGCCGATGACGCCGGGCTGCATGTTGACGTAACGCGCCGCCGCGGCGTTTTTGCTGTTGCTGTTGTTGCTGTTGCCGCTGCTGCCGCCCGCGGAATTGGCGCCCAGCAGCGGCTTCGTGCTCTCGAGCTCGGAGGTGCCGTTGCGGCCCAAGATAGACGAGATATTTTGATCCTTCGGCGATGACGAGTCGTTGATGTCTACCAGAGGCGTGTCGACCGCCGAAGATAGTTTGTTGCCCGGTTTCGGCGTCTGCGCCGTCCACGGGAAGGAGAACTTCCGGTCGGTCGGCGAATTCAGCTGCATCTCCATTTGACCGGTGTGCTCCAATTGAACGCTGGCAAGGGGCACGTCCAGGCACGGGGCTAAGACTCGAGGGTTGTTGGCGAGGAAGTCCACGATTTCGGGGGCGGTGGGCCGGTCCGTGTGCTCCCAGGACCAGCAGGACTTGATCAGTCCCTCTCTGGAAAGATTTATTTTCGTTCAAAATTAGTCAAAATTTCAGGGAGTATTAATTGGTTTTCGATTGCTTACAGTTGCGGCTTCACTCCGTTTGGTACAGTTAGGGAATTTCCGTTTTTCACGTAGGTGAGAACTTGATTGTTGCTCATGCCTTGGAAAGGAAAACTTCCAAATGTAATAATCTCGTATAGTAGAACACCGAAAGACCAGACGTCGGATGCTGGCGTGAAAATGCCTAATCCTAATGACTCGGGAGCCATCCATCGAACCGGAAGCATCCCTGTTACAGAAGAGAAGCGTTACTAAAATTTTAAGAATTTTACTCGATATTTAGTTTTCCCATTCGTCTTACCTTTTCTATTAAACTTATAATAATCGTTTTCGTACATTGGCCTCGTCATACCAAAATCACCCAATTTTACAGTTCGTTGAGCATTCACCAGACAATTTCGAGAAGCAACGTCCCTGCGGTAACAATACGAGTCATGTTTTATTCGTACAAAGTAAACAATTTTTTTATTATCTTACCTGTGTACGTATTTTAGTTGCGCCAAGTAACTTAACGCCCTCGCAACGTCGAGAGCCATAGAGGTTAATTTCTTATTCGATATCTCGTCCGAGTCTTCGTAGTGTTGATCATTTACTAAATGCCTTCTGGCAAGCAGATAAGTCTTTAAATCTCCGTAAAGCATAAACTCCATAACAGTAAGTACCGGCTCGCACTTGATGCACACCGCGAGTAGCTGTATAATGTTTTTGTGCTCGAATCGCTTCATGACTTCCACCTCGCTGAGGAAGTTGAGCTTCTCGTCGGTGCTACTGCCGACTTTCAAAGTCTTCACGGCCACGGCGAGCCATCCTTTTTCTGGGAAAAATGCTTCACCACCGTAGACAGTTCCGAAGGCTCCCTCGCCTAATTTACGATTGATGACTACTCGCTCTCTCGGTATTTCCCACTTGTCAAGACTGGACGTCTCCGGCTGGAGAAGATCGAGACCTAAAGACTTCATGTACTCCTGTTGTTCGAGAACTTTACGCTTGTATCTGCAGAAAAAACAAACACGTTATAATGTATTCTGCATTTTAATTGTTATTAATTAGATCGGATGAACGAAAATACTCACTTTGTTCTAATCGTAAACGTCGCGACTCCTAGACCTACACCCAGCGCAGTAAATACTAAAACATTAACAATTATAATTGTCATTTCGCACGAAACGTTTAAAAATTCAGCCATTGCTCCCATTAAACAGGACTGCGGAGGTTCAGAACCATCGTCTGGTTGCTCTCCATTGAGCCATACAATGGCTGATGTATTTAAGTCTAAGGTTCCGCCGCTAACTTGACTTGTTTCTTCCGAAATATTTGGATAAAAGTTTCCAACTAAACGCGATTCTCCATTCATGTGTTGGTAAATATCAATTACGGGAAAACGAGATGGTCCTCCTACGAATTTAATTCTACCCGATACCTGAACGAAATTCATTACATTTAAAATACCAGCAATTGTCACTGTTTAAATTATTTAATAAATCGATTGGTTCTTACCCCATTAAAATCAGTCTTGGAAATTATCTCAGTAAATCGAGTGGTAGTTCGCTCAGAATGTAGATCGAAGACGTAACTTGGATTCTCTTTTAGTAATTGATCCATAGCCAAAGCGTAAACCCACATGGCATCGTACGCATATCCTGCGTAAGGTGACAAAATTTCTCTCTGCGTTGCACAATAAGTCTCGTACTTATTACGCCATTGACGAACTGTTATGCCTTCCTGCATAATCATGTCATCCGGCGCGAAATTGGCATGAGAAATCCCGAGATGACCGTTTATCGCGTGTTTCATTTCTTCGGTGGTGCACAACGTGTTCTCTCCTCGCTGATTGTAATAATCAGTATCAAACCAACCTGGCCGAAGCCATAAAGGCAGGAACCAAACGTAACCCTGAGCAATTCGAAATAAATTGAAATTAAAATAAATATTTGGAAGTGCTAAATTATGAACGTAATTCATAAATAAAGGATAAAATGAACGACAGCAACATAGTGTACGTATAATCAGGAGATGACTTATTTAATTAGATAGCCATACATTTCCTACCATAAATTTGCTAATTTAATCATCCAATTACCTGAGCAGCAGTCATTTCCAGCTTGTAGGCTTCGCACATAACCAGTCTTGCAACTTGATCATACACGTCTGAAATTATGATTCTTGCTCGTTTTTGCTTGAGATCCTCCAAGTACTACAAAAATATTGATAATTAAATCTCACGTATCGTATAAAACGTAAAATGCAAATTAAAAGACATGTATTTTTTATTTCATTATTACCTTTGTTAATATTTCTGGCTGCCATTCCCTTGGGAACTTGATATTTGCTACAAAATCTATTCCATTTTCTCTGAGTAAGTCTTGCATGTAGGATATATATTCCGTATATTTTAAGCCGTCTTCAGAAAATGCTGCGACCCTGTGCCAGTTTAACTTTTGCAGTAACTGTAAGTACACGTATTTGTATTGCCTATTTTCGCCGATTGTTCTAAAAAAATAAGGATATCGACTCCTATCGCTAAAGCTAGAACCTTCGGCACCGTAACTCATAATTACTGTATAAAAATGTTTTGATACTCCGGCAAGAGGTTCTATTGTTTCTGAACACGCTGGTCCAAGCACTCCAATTAAATTTCTATAGTTATTTTGTAAAATGTAGTCTATAAACGATTTCATGACAAACTCAGATTTACATTGACCGTCGTTTATCAGCATTTTTATATTATAATCTCTTAAAATAGTTTGATTATTATTAATAGCTTGTTTCGCCATTTGCGCTGCAAGGACAATTGATTTAGCAGTATAAAATGTACCAGTCATAGGAAAGATTCCACCAACTAATAAAGTACTTTTATCTTCTTCGTTCGGCATCCAGTTAAGAAGAGTGTAGTTTAAATTTTCTTTCAACCAATCACACGCGATCTCTTGTTCGATTAAATGCATCTTCGAGTGACTGTTAAATGTATTCACTATTCTCTCGTTGTACTTATTAATTAAAGTTTCATACATGTTATCGGTGTATTGAACCCTATTAATTGCTTCATAGGCCAGTTTCGCTATCTCCTCTAGCCTATTCCACACTAAATTTTCCAACCTTTTAGTTTCATACTGGCATCCATACTGATTCCCTTTAACTCTGCACCTGGGAAACTCTATACTAACATACTCTCTTAAATTAGGTATGACATTACTCGGTGTCCAGTGTAAAATAACTAAAGATCTATCCTCAGAAACGTCCTGCAAGTACTCTTTTGTCAGAGACTTTACAATCTGCTTCAGATTCGGCCCTACCCATGCTACCCTGACATACAGTTTCCAGTGATCAATATGATCTCTTATAAAATTCATGCTGTTGGAGTAGTCTGATAAAAGCAGTGCGCAGGGTTGTGACTTGTTGTGCTTGCGGGACTGACATTGCACAGGAATGTACATTCCTTCTTCGCAGAATGATTCTTGACAATAATATTCGTGATCTGCATTCATCGTGGCGTTTTTCACTCTCTCGTAATTCATGTCATCAATGTCGAAGCGAGCAGCAGTCTCTTGTTTTGTAAAGGTTAACCAATTATCGTCAGCTCTAGATAACCTATCTGGTATGAACCAACCAAAATAACCCGGGGAAGTGATGCTACCAACGTCAGATACGTAACTACCTCCAAATAGAGACGCGGTATCTAGTTGTGGAGGAATCCACACTTCCATGTTCACCATTGTCTGTGGAGGCCTGTTTTTGAGAAAAAATTATCGTTCAATTATAAATTGAATAAGAGAGATTCCAAAATAAGACAATGTATCGGTGCAAAAATCTATGTTTAATTAAAAGTTCAACTTTCTGCAACTGCTTAGTCATCATAATCTTTTAAAAAAAGATCAAGATTTTTACGATTTTTTTCTACTGAATTACTATTAAAGCGATACTTACGTAACTTGCATTTTGGTCGTCTTTTCCGTTAGCCTACCAAGCGTTGCTGTCACATTAAATTCATCATCCTGCTCGATAATAGTTACGTTGGGGTAACCCAAGAGCTCTTGGAGGAATATCATCGTGACTCTAGTAACTAGTCTTTGGGTTACTCTCCTGGACACTTCAAATCGAATGTCCAAATTTTCGTCTTCCAGACTCACGACCCTCTTTGGATTTACTTCTGTTGAACAAAACGATTCTTAATATAATAATATTTGCTCCGTTTCAGTTGGTTTCGCGTTTCAATTGATTCCTACAAACCATTTAACATCGTTAGACATTGATTTGAATTTACGGTTCTAACGACTAGCGCTAGAACTAACAAGCTCAACAATGTGTGTGGCCTCCACATCTTGAGTTCCATCTGCAAGCAAACAAAAAAATAAGATTCAAACAGAGGTGTCTAAACGCAAGCAATCGTCACGATTCTTTGTTGTTCGGATTACTTTAGTAAATAATAAAATTTTTGACAATCGTAGATACTAATCGCGGAACGAATTCCGAGACGATAAAGGATTGTGAACTGGCAGATAAGAGGGCGAAAGGCTGCGCAAGTTCCGCGTGGATGTTATCGTTGTGTATTTTTGTCGGCTCGATTGTTTGTACGTGAGTGCAGTTAAGATGGCAAAGCTAATCTCCTACGTAAATCGCGAGCGCCGGCAAAATTGATGACTGCAAGAGATTTTCAACTAGATTATTTTTTCTTTTTTTTTCAGTCGAAGCTCACGAAGTAGTTTTATGTACGATTCGCTCTCTGGTTAACTGCTCTAAGGATTCGAAAAGATTTTTCTTTTGTTTTTTAATATTGAAGATGTATTTTTAAAAGTGTTTTATAAATATGACTCCGTCAATGCTCAAGTAGAACTCCTTTTGAACCAATTTTAAGCTGCTCGAAACGATCATCATTTACGACTTTTGAAAAGTACTTTAAAGTGCTGTGACAATGAATCATGGGGTTAAAAATAGGCGCCAACTATTTAGTAGATCGCTAATCTCGATTGATTTTATAAATTCTAGAAACTGCACTTTTATTAAATAGTTTATTAACTAATTCTTCGGTGTTTTAAAAAATTGTAAAAATTTCAATATTTTTTACAGGAAGTTTAATTATTCATCCGAAATCATGTTATTTACGTATAAATTTCAATGCATAATATTTCTCAATATCAAACGCTGTAATCGGGCCTTCAGAAAATGTGCGGCTCAACAATATGACAAAATAGCACAGCCATTACTTTCGACAGTTTCGATATTTCACAGAAGCATTAAAACATGCACGCCACATGACGCAAAACTTGCTGTTTTCTCGCTAACTTTGCCAATCCCGGCATGGTTTATTGCTCGACCTTGACTAACCCGCGGCGATTCCCCCAAAAGCAGTGGCGCGGTCACGATTACAGTTAAAAAGTTTCCCACCGCGAGAAAGCGTCAAATTAAGCGCATATCACGCTTATTTCAGAAGCAAACGTAATCACCGTGACGCGAGCCATCTATTTATAAACTTGTTTATCGAGCTCCATTGTGGCTAAGTAAATGCGCAAGTGTAGAATGTCCCATTTGCCGGCGCGCGCGCGAGCACAGCTGGGCGAACAAACGAAATTGATCATGCGCAGCATCCTCGAAAATAGCGAGCCACTCGGGGGGGTTTATATTTAAGCCGTCGCCGAGGAGATGCGCGTACATTTACCGAAAAAAAAAAAAAAAAATGATTCCACCGGCTATTTTTGGCTGGTTTTTGTTGTTAAACACTCCGCCGTTTAAGCGTTCGAGCTCGAGTTTTATTCGAACGCCTCGAGATGACCCGCTCGAAAAAGCGTTTACCTGGATCCTCGCGAAAGGCAGGATAAAAAAGAAGGCTTCGGCGGACTTTGGTATATATGAAAAATAAAAGCGGTCGGCCGTTTTCTTCGGCAATTAGGAAATAAAAATAACCGGCTCTCGTCGCTGGCAGGCAGCAGTAGTTCTTTTCATTAAAATTGTATCTACGATAAAACTCAACGCCCATCGGCGATAGCAAAAAGGTGACGTCAAACGCGCGCATATTTCTGACTCGCGCGGCGGCGGCGGCGGCGGCGGCGCTTTTTTGCGGTCGTCTAGCGCACAAGGCGTGTATCCAATATCGGTTCGGTACCAGTAAACAGCGCATATCATTATGCGCGATTCAGGAAAAATTTTTCGATTACAATGATTACCGGAGCTCGAGTGGAATTAGGCTGATTCAGAAAAATGTTTTGTCGACTTTTTTTTCGAATAAAATAAGACTTTTATTATATCGAGCGCTGATTAACCCGGAGGACAGTCATTACGGCTTATTTTTTTAGTACGATGATGAATAATATATTTTGTTCGGGACGTGGATTTTCAACACCTTTAAAATTACTTCCTAAAATAATTATTTTTAAAATTACTCGTAAATTCCACATTTAATAATCTGAATTTTAAATTTTAATCGAGGTTAAATCTCTCTAGAGTTCAAAATGTATTCTGATAAACTATTTGAATAAATAAAAAAATAATAAAAAAACAGTCAAATTAGTGTTCGTCTTTATGTATTTATAAAAATTTAGATCTCATAAATTCTACTAACAAGAAGACATATATATTTTAAATAGTATATTGGGAGTCCGCCGATGAAAATAATCTAAGAGAGTTAACTTGTAGCATAATTTTAACGAATGATCTACGTCTTATAATGACCTAAAATAGACTTTTTAAACAAAAAAACAAGGGACAAATTTCTCCGAAAATTCCGCATCCCCTCACAAGTGCCTTCAGAAAATGTATAAGCATCAGCGGCTCACCGCAAGTGCACACGTTCATTGACTCGCTTCCGCGTCGGAATCCAGACTCGCAGTCGCGCGCGCGTCCAAATCCGTTTTACGAGCGCGAATAGTTTTCGCGGCCGCGATGACTAAAGCCCGCCGCGTTCACGCGCCGAGAAGCGAAAAACACACGCCCCGAAGTGAATCACGCGCGCGGCGTGGGCAGAGAGCCGCCGCCGCCGCCGCCGCCGCCGCTGCTTAGACGCGCGTAATTTCAGCGGAGCCGAACCCCTAATCGGCCGCCGAGGAAATGGAGCCGAAACGAACGGATACCGGCAATCAATTATTTCATTATCGAGCTTTACGAGCAATCTAATTTATCGCCGCCTTTATAATGCCTTCCTGCGCGCGGCGGTTATTATGTCTGCGCGGGTATCCGTTAATTATACTATTTTCTTTCAGGAGGCCTGTTTGGACTGGCGAGAGCTCGCGGAGCAAGTGTACCATTCAATTATGCAAATTTCAGATTTATGCGCTGTATTACTATTATTACTTTTTAATTTATTGCAGCGCGCTATTAATTCTTATGATTTTCTCGGCGGATACGAGAGCTCTACGTTTTCATCGGCGCTTCGTATTACGTAAAACTTTAAACGTATTTTTTAAGACACAATGTAACACTTGCTTTGAATATGTAAGTACTTCCTATTTTATTTCTGGTTGTACGAGGAGTTTTTAAATTCCGAGAAGTGTTGTTGACGTGAATTTTTTTTAGCGAATAATCGGGTTAAACTATTCGGAAGAAAATCAATGAAAATATTTTTTTTTTTTTTTTTAATACTAAGTTAACCCACTGAACTATTTGTGAAAAATTTTACATTTTTACGGTTTAAAAATATACAAATAATATTTCAGTCGGCAAAACGGTAATTGTAAAAAATAACGGGAACCTCTTTACCCCACAAAATAAAGTAGCTTTATTGAAAGCCTAAATTGAAATCATTTTTCACTCGGAAAATGCGAGATCCCTCCATCTCCGTCATCCGTCATCTTATTACAAAGAAGGTACATTAGAGCGTCGTTCCGCGGCACAAAGCCTGGGCTCGCAAAGTGTGCCAGCGCTCATCCAGCGGCGCGGAGCTTTGCTCTCTTTCTCCCCGCGGGTGTTTGTTTACAATGCCGACAAATGGCGAAGAGCCGCATCGCTACGCGCAAGTTGCTTGGGAAATTATTCTTAGCCCCGCGGCGCTCGTTGCAACATAGTCGTCGTCGCTCGTTTCGCAGACACTATTTGCATCGGATCGCGAGCATACGCAGACGGATACGCCGCTAAGAGAGCTTCTCAGGGACGCCGCCCGCCGCCGAGCGCTCCCTGCCTCCTTTTATTAATAAATATGTATGGGGCTATTTTATTTTTATGTAATATAGTAAACTCTGTCAGGAGAAATCTGACCTTGGGACCGAGCGTGGTTTTTTTTTTCTCTTTTGCCAGGAGCTTTCTGGAGTTTCGCGAGGAAACACTTTGTTTCGTTCGAATGGTTATTGAGATTGAATATAGCTTGGGACATTAGAATTTTATGGACTTGAATATATTTTACTCGCGAATGTTTACCGGACTTTTACTTTGCTTTTATGAAATAAACGGTGCTTGGAACGCCTCGCTAAAAGGCCTTTAACTAAACAATTTATGGAAACTTGTCGGGTCTCCAGTAGTGCGATCATGCGAGTGTTTGAAGACTATTTACAGCTATTTTCTAGTTTTAAAATTAAGTAGATTCTCTAGGTCATGAATAATATATATAAATTAAAAAAACGGCTCGTTAATTTTAATCATTTTGGACTCAATAAAAATTAAGCCACGATAAAATTTATAAACGTAAACATTTCATTACCTTTAAAGAGTCGCTCTTTAATTCCGCAGGAACGTAAACAATATACGTTTTAATTGCACGCCTAAAAAATTCCTTTTTATTTTTCAGTTTAAAAAATTAATTTTATCAAAAAAGTGTCATATCTTAAAAAATAATGAAACAAATAATCAAGAATGAAATTTGGGAGCGATAAAAATTAAAAAGAGCACGAAAGCATAATCTACTTCCGATGACATAATCTCCCGCATTTATTACAACTTAATATCGCGTCGAGCGCTGTTTACGACGAGCTGCGCGTATATATATATATAAAACAACAAAGCGCGACGCAAAAATTTCAGACAAACTTAATCGAACAATAAATTTTCTTACCCCGTATAAAAAAAAAGAAGCAGGTGGGCTTATTAATAGCTCATCCGAGGCCCGATATAAAAGCGACGACGTGCGCTTTTCGGCAAAGTAATCCACAGCCGCTCTCATCGACGCACGTTGTTTTCTTTTCAATGTCCCCGGAGATAAGCGGCGCCGATATTACAATGACCAAAATACACGCGCCGCGCTCCGGCCTTAAAGCATTATTGTAATGTATCTTCCGCGATAAGAGCGCAGGCGCGCGCGTGTCAAGCTACACACTCTGTTTTGGAACCGTTTCGCGGCCGTTCGGTGTGCCGCGAGGAATTTCGGGAGAGCGACGATGTCGATATTCGACCTTCGCTACGAGGCGCGTATATAGTATAAACTTTTATTCCCCCGTTCGCTCGATGCTTTCGAGGCGGTCGTTAACGTCGCGCGGCTTTTAGGGCGTGGACGTTGAATTCTCGGCAGATGGATGAAAATTCCAATGTCATCTTCGTCTGAGAGCTTCCGGATACCTGCTCCTTTCAACGTTTATTTACTCGCGATTTGCCTTGAAACGCGGAGTTTAGAGCCTACTTACGAGCTATGACTAATTAACACTCTATTAGACTGAAAGTATTAAAAACAGGTGGTCTAACATATATATTTTATTGCTTCTGTACGCAAGTTCTAGGAAAGATTTTCAGCTTTCAAAAATAATAAGTAAAGTTTGATTCTAACTAAAATAATATTATACATGAAATGTTGGCTACGTTATATTACCTAAAACGCAGTTTAAAAAAATTTGTTACATTTCAGTCGCAATGCACGGCCAACAATGTAGACATTAAGTAATCGAGCAGAAAAATATGTGGAAAAAAATATTGCACTAAGTCAGAAAACAAGTTTACCGGAGCTCATGCTGCAGAAGTTAATAATTAGGTAGCGAAAAATGACGGCGCCATTGATACTCGAGCTTTGCGCCGCGGAACTTTCCAGGCAAAAAATTATTCATCAATCTATTGTGTATATAGGCGCCGTTATTGACTAAACAAATAAAAGCTCTTTAGAGCCCTATCAAAATCTTATTATTTATGCAGACGGTAGTAATAACAAAGCAGTATATGTATTATTGAAAAGCGGTTTATACTTTATCGTCAATTTTTTCAGCTCCTTTGCGTCTTTCCTCGATCTTTATGCCTCTTTTTTCCTTGACTAGAAACCGCGGCAGGCATTTCTTCGGGCATCAATATTCATAAAGTTTGTTGGCAGCGTATTTTTCTCGGGAACACAAGAGACCATTCCCACGTGCGAATGACGCCGCTCGGTTACCGTTTTTCAGAGGAAGCAATGACGCCAGGCTCGTGACGTCAGGGCCGGGCTTTTACGGCCTTACACACACGCGCATTCCCTGCATTTGCATCGTTCGGGCGAAAAATCCTGGCTCTCGAGAGAAACTTTACGGAGCGCCGAGAGAGAGAGAGAGAGAGAGAGATCCGAGTGGAAAAGTTGATCGAACGCGCTTTTGATTCTGTTTTTCCAGCGAAAGATCGCTTTAAGTGACGCGCAAGGACGCAGACATGCATCTTGACATTGCCTGGCGGCCGAGCGCGTCGACGCCGAGCTGCGACCTAAGACCTTTGTTATCAGGCCTGAATAAAACATCGACGGTAATATCGCGCCGAGTGCATTACGCTTCTCTTTTCTCGCCGCTCGTTCCACCGACTCGGGAGGGTTTTTTTTTCGTTGCCCAATTTCCCAAGCGGACTTTTTGTTTGATTCGATAAATGGATGTACATCGGTCGTTAGTAGTCACGAGCGAGCGAGTCGCTTTTCAAAACAGCTCGCGCTCTCCAGAGTGTCACAGCTGATGTTCTTTTAATAGGAGGAAAGGTTCGAGGCGATAAAAGTTCGTTAACATATTTTTCTTTACAAGTCGATTTGCTGAAAACAAATATTTTCTCTTGAAAGAAATACGGTATTTTTACATCGATGAGAGATAACGTTTGCGGAGTGGAAAGCGGAGGATATCGCCTGCTTAAACGCACGTTTTTCTTTTTTACATTGTATTATTCATTGCAAATAAGATTAGCGATTCCAATACATTTTTGGTTTTTATTTAAAAAAATAAATAAATAAATGAAATTCCGCAAACTTTTATACAATGAAAACAAAGAATCGTGCAAGTATATATATACGGTTAAATTAATGGAACGGAACTGGGCACGAGCTGCCTCTTTGTCAAGCGGAGCAAAATAATCATCCTGTATTTTGAATGAAAATGTCTTAAAATATATATCTATATAAATGGCCGCGCGATTAAAATTTCGTGCGCAATAAGCCTTAATCGATGAGTGACACCAAACCGGATTTAAACGAAAGCTCGAATATACGAATTCCGCGTGTTTGGCTACTTTATAAAGTTTAATAATAAACGAGGTGGAAAGCAACCGCAGTTCGTTCGTTCGTTCGTCGCGAATTCGCATTAGCCGCGCTTAATAAAAGGTGGCGCGTCACTCGTACACACTCGCGAGAGACGCGCCCGACTAATTATATACGCCGCGACGCGACGCGAGTCGGCCGCGGGAATAAAAAGAAAAGCGAAAAAGAGATTTAGAAGGCGCGCCGCGCGAGAGAACAAAAACAGGACGAAAATAAAATCCAGACACGGGGGGGCCTTGGCGATTTAAAAAAGCGAGCATTTTTCTAGATTCGAGAGCGCGATAAACCTCGACTGAAGGAAAGTCCGGTGGAAGAGAAGCCGGTTAGCTCGACAATCGAAGCTATTATTTGTCGACGTACGATATCTTGATAACGTTGCCAACCGCTATAGATGTTCGTATATATTTTACTTGTTTGATAAAGATTTAGTATCCACGAATTTTCACTCTACGTTTGTACAACGTATAGTACAGGTTCTAGAGAAACTATTATAATAAAATGCTAAAAGGCAAACAACTACATTACGCCAATTGCACAATCGAATAAAACCTCAAAACTTTTAGATTCAAACGAACGTCGGTGCCCACCAATAATTGCACCGCGCGACGAGGAAAAAAATGTAATAACGAAAATTTTTCGGCGCGTAAAAAAGCGCTGTGGCGACTTATTGAAGAAAGAGGCGATATTCGGTTATCTTGACGTCACACGGCTGTTTGTTTGAGCGCGTGTACATATTGAGCGCGATGCGACGCCGCGCGCAAACAACGCGCTCGAGCCTCGAACTCGTGAGAACGTTACACTGTACGCCGGGCGAACACCTCGCCGATCGAACGAGCGGAGGATCTTGCCGCGCGGCGCTGACAGTTATAGGTGCATGCGATTTCAATTTAATTAATGCTCTCGATGAATGAGGTCGCGCGCTCGGTGTGGAAAAACTCGGGATATATCTGTTGCTTCGACGTATAGCGAGGGGAGATTGTTTGCGCGGAGAATTCGACGAAAAAAACTGGATTTGCCTCTGCGGAACTGCAGAAAATTCATTTTTTAGAAAAAGGCGAACTGGTATGATAATGAAATTTACAAAAACTGTGTATATTGTGCGTGCTTGAGGCTGTTCTTGTTAAATTATTGGATTTCCAGCTTATTTTATTACTTTGCTGTCAGAAAGACGTGCTAATGGGTTTGTAAACAGCTGTTAAAAGATTTGATAAAAATACAAATATCGTTACGTTTTTTTTAAGTTTCTTTCAGACTACTTACAAATGTCATGAATTCCAACGTGCTTTCGAATACGTTCAAATTCGTTTACTTAAATTTTCCATAGATCCCCACTGTGTAATATCGCAGTATAGTATCTTATATCATAAGTTTTTAACAAAACTGACATTGATTCGCCATTACATAAAGCATCGGTGCACTTTAATTTTGAGTATGTCGTACAATATTTATCTAATATACGAGTGGCCAGTGCTAATGGGTCCGTATAAGCAGCTGTTGAAAAATCTAATAGAAACATAAATATATCCGAGCAATTTCCCCGCGGACAAATCGTCCAAAGCGAAGCTTATCGTAAACGTCAGCTTATCAGCCGAGGCCCCAAGAGGCCTCGTAAACCAGAGACCCAATAAAACCCCGCGACAAAGCCTTTCTCCGCAGCGCCGAAAATGCCTCGTAAAATAAATCAGTCGACGTCGTGAGAAGGCTGCTATACGTAATCCAAACGTCCTCGGGGCCAATGACGCGGCTCGGGGGGGGGGGGGGGGGGGGGGCTTTTTGCGCATGCACCGCTCTCGAGTTTTTCCGCGTTAGCGCATAACTAGCGAACGATGCCCCGCCGCGCGCTCGCGCGCATTTCAATAATAGCGCGAACGCGCGCGCGTCACTTGCCCGTCACGTGGGCCGATTTCGAGCGTTTAAAGGCGGGCGCGTGGCGGCTCGCTGCGTGCTGAGGTAAGTGACACCTGATTAGCCCCGAGCGCGAGCTTGAATTTAGCGCGCGCGGGCCGAGAGCTGTTTTCGTTGGGCTCCGGTGTCTTTCCCGAGAATGGGAATCGTCGACATTTGATAAGATTCTTTTCCGATTTTCTTTTTACGAGTGCCGAGGATCGTTGGAGGGTTCGGTGTGGGGGGACGGTTCAGTAACTGGGGGGCAGATGGTCTTTGGGACCGGGAATAGAGGGCTTATTGTTTCTTTACACAACTTATATAGTTTGAAATCTGAGAGAGGATTTTTATTTTTAAGAGAAGTTGACCAACTTCAACCCAAATGAAACATTCCTGATTACATATATTCTATAAAAGGTGAGAAAATTATTCTCGAACGAAAAGCCAATAAAATGAAAAGTCAATTTTTGTGATTATAAAAATGCTTCCAATTATGCACTTTTAAACGTATGCTATATACTTATTCATTCATAATAATTACTGCTTTTTTACGTTTACAATTGACGATTGACTTGAAACAAAAATATGATAATTATAAAATTCTTGTATAATTTTTATAATAATTGCGTTTAAATAAAAAAAAATAAAATCTTTTATTTATTTCAATAAACCTTTGGCTCAGAGGGATTGATAAATAGTCAACCATCAATAATTAATTAATAATTAATTACGTTATTTTATCGATTAAAAAATTATAGAGAAAACTGATCTTTCATGACTTTGTGCGTTGATATGCCTCTTGGAATTGGGTTGAAATTTCTCAAAAATAATTCACCTCAATTATCCAAAACAGCACACCTTTTTAACGTAATCATTATTTTCATGAATTATGCGCGAAACCGAAAGAAAAATTAAAGCCGATTATTCCAGCGACGTTTATCGCCCGATTAAAAGCATAATTTCCACGCTCTCGTGCGTTTTAATTTCGTGGTTAAAGCACGTTAAACCCGGGAGAAAAATCTCGCATCGTTATACTTTGTTGCAATTTGCACAGTGTACATTAACTCGAGAGCCGCCTCGTCGAAAACTGGAAAAACTTCGTTACACTTTCACACACCCATTGACGTCACGAACCCGAGCCGACAATGTATCCCGGACAAATCGGTTCGCGTTGTAAAATCATAAGTGCATTGTTTGCCCGGAGAAGTAGCAAGTCACCGAAGAATGTCTAGGCCTTCCGATAGCAGAACTTTCTCTGTATATATAGTCGCGGTAGTCGCATTCCCGCGGACCGGATTCTGCTACGGCAATCATCGCTAATTGCAGGGTAGAGCTAAGATATCCAAACGCCGACCGATGGCAGAAGGGCTAATTGCCCCGGGCGGCGAGGATAATTTTCAGGCGCGGTGCTTGACCCGATAGATTTATGAGACGAGATGTGGATAAAGCTGCTGATTTTTTTAGCGAGATTCCAGTGATAAGTCCGAGGAGAATAATCGAAGATGCTTAAATACAAAGCACGTAAGAGGCTTGATAAAAAATCTACGGCCGCGAAAAGAGAGAAGTCGCGAGGTAAAGCGGCGTGTTCGCTTGATGGCTTGTTGAAGAAAACATTAAGGGATAAATTTTGAACCGGGCTGGATGTATTAATCATTCAGGTTGTAATAAAATCTTTTTTGCGAAAATAAAATTTCGAATTCATTTTTTAAAGCTGCCTGAAAGCTGTTGAACTACTTTCAAAGTGAATTATCTTGCGGAGCGTATCTGAATTTCCGTATAGAATTTCAAATTATGATACCAATCATTCACAAAAGGAATTTAATTTTTTCACAAAAGGAATTTAAGTTCGACTTTTAGCGTCAGACTTGATTCACAGATCATATTTTTAAATACGCATAATATAGAATAAATAAATTTTCATAATCTTCTACAATATTAAAGGTAAAATGTATATTAAATACAAAAAGAAACCTATAGATAAAGCAAAAATTATCAAGTAAATAGCAAATGGAAAGAAAGACGTCTTTTGCCGAAAGTGGCTTACGATGACTAATCCGAGATTGAGTCCACCTGAAAAACATCGTATAAACAATTCCACTCGACATATAATCATCGGGCAATAAAACGAAGGAAAGAAAAAAAAAAAGAAACTGGTGACCGTCCAAGTTTTACGGCCAGCGCAACCTTTGAACTCGCGCCGTTATCGCGAAAGGCCCCGGCGGCATTTTCATTCACAAAAACTGTCCGATAAGTTTACGCGTCCGGCGCGTTTTTTTACGTAACGACTCTCTCTCTCTCTCTCTCTCTCTCTCCCCCGAGAGCCATTGAGAGAGCGCGAAGCCGCGAGCCGGTAAACATTGTCGAAATTGTTTAGCCCACAAAAACAAAGGCCTCTGCGCCACGCAATCGCCGCGTGGCATCTTATCGGCGAAGAACCGGCCGCGCACTGGGCACACCGACTTTCGCTCTGCATCTCTGGCCTCGCGCGAGAGTTCACGAAAGAGAGAGACGTCGACTGCTTATCCGGGCGCGTGCGCCCGACGTCGAGAGAGCTGCAGGTGCGCGGACAAAGCCAGTCAGCGAATTCGGGATAATTCGGTTGAAGAGCTTTGGCGGGGATGGAGGAGGCTGCCCGTTCGCTTTTATCAATTATTAGTTCGTCAACTATATACAAATATACCCGCTAATGCGTTTGTACGTTCGGTTGATTATAATTAAATAAACGGCGGGAATAGATCCGGACATTTATATAGAGAATTATATAATTTCGTCGTTGTGGAAAGATTCTGTTATGAGTAGGGCAAAGTATTTTTAGATTTAACTTATACAATTTGTGAATCAAAATTATGCACGGACTTGAAAAGTATTATTCCGTTAACTGCGATTCAGCTAATTCCGGTGACAAAGCATCAGCTGAACAGCTTATCTAGAAAGTTTTTTAAATCCAGCTTTGCGTATAAAAAAATAATATTCTCTATTCAGCCAAATTCCAGCTTCTATATATAAAAACGCTGATGTAAACAACATGACATAACAGTATTTTCTATACAATTCCGAATTGAACAACTATCCGGCGAGCTATATTTATAACTCCGCAGTGAAATCGGGCTTTAGATCACTGCGCATTTGTCGTCTACAAGGATATAAAGAGAGAGAGAGAGAGAGAGAGGGAGATCAGTGGTTATACTTTCTTACCACGACAAACGAATGCATTTAGATCGGAAGGCAAAGATTAAAAGTCGGCCCGGATATAAATAACCCCGCTGAGAAAATAATTCGAGATTAAAGAACTTTCGGGATTCTGGAATTTATTGCAAAACTACGCGACGAAAGAGATGAAAGAGGCGAGTATATATCAAAGGAGAGAGACGATGCATTAAAAAAAGCTACGATGCCCCCTATTTTTAGGCGATAAATTTTCGTCAAAATAAACTTTTCCCGTTATCTTACATTTAAATATTTATTCGCTCGTGGATAGCTCCTCTCTCGAATTTCGACTTTATCGAAATTTATCCAGATAAATTTCCGCGCGACCGAGCAGCCGAGCGAGCGAGCGCTTCATTTTTCATCCTCCTTTTTTTGCACCTCGCTATACGTACTAAGGCTTCTTCGTCGCCCGTCGATCCGAAACAAAAGAGCCCCGCCGACAAAGAGATTATTTTTATTGCGACGCAGTTGCTGTGTACGCGCCGAGGCATCGCGCGCTGCGCAAATGTCGATTTCGCGCCGCGGCGAAAACTAGCGCGGTTTCCTTGACGCAATCGGCGGAGCGACTCGCGCAAGAGACCAAGAGAGAGAGAGAGAGAGAGAGAGAGAGCCGCGCAGCCTCCCCGAGCCCGGAACAAGGTGCAGGCGCGCGGGAACAATGCCCTCGAGGTAAAACGGCGGCGCAATTGCGGCTAGACATCTGTCCGATATGTATGTTTACGCCGAGGCCCACGCAGCTCGCGTGGGAGTCGCTCCGGTTGCCGGGAAAACTACCTAGTTTTTCAGACGCTGATAAGGAGAATGCGGTTTTTGCGGGGGAGACGTTGACGGCGCGCTAATTTATTTGTGGTTTAATTAGTTCGAGTCGAGTGCAGGCTTGGTTACTATTACGGTTTACTATCGAAATCGCTTGGATTACGTGCAGATTGCGTGTTTTGTTTTTTTTTTTAAATTGATTATCGGAGTTTGTGGAAGATAAATGGGACAAAAATGCGCTTAACCTTCAAATCAAAATTAAACAACCTTTTATATCGATATCTTTCTTTCGCTTTCCGGAGAGAATTAATGCAAGAATTTCATCGAGCGAATTTTTATATTTACTTTGACCTTCGAAATTTTCTCAAAGTTTAACTGTTGTTTTTTTTTTTTTTTTTTTGCAAAGTTTAAAGATATTTTTACAATCTGTAGTTTTGAATTGAGAAAGGTCGCGGGATGAATTTATCAAAAGAAAATTTACGAGAAAGGTGACCACCTTGGATGTCACATGTAGAAATTTCGCGGTGCGCAGTAAAGTTCGCTTAACCGGATAAAAGAAATTATTATTAGATTCTGAGAATCAAAAGCAACAAAAGTTTTACCGGCTAATGCGACACAATACATTTGCTTCCATTCAATTTCGCACGTGGAAGATTAAAAATAAAAGCTGCAAATTGTTAAATGCGGAATAAATACACGCGTTAAATACTGTACCGGGAAACTGTCTGAGTCGTAAAAACTCGGGATTTATGACGTATGACGACTATTATACAGTTCATGGCGCATTCGTATGCAGATGAGGGCACTTCTAATGATGATAAATAAGGGGGAAAAAGTGTTAGAGCTCAATTGTAAAGAAATATTTCCTGGAAAATGGATATTATGTGAATTATGTCACTCAAGAATCTTACGACACCGAATTCACACGCCTGAAGGATGACTAACGCGAGAGTTTGATTTACTTTTCTAAACAACAATATAAAACATATATTTTCCCGGAAGGCTAGAAGGTGCAGTGTGTGACTCGAAGAAACTGCGCAATTTATTTATGCGGGGGGATTCCGCAATAAAAATCGAGTACTCGGAAGTGCAGCCAGCGAACAAATTAGATCCTCCTAGGGGTGACATTTTCGCTTACGTAATTATCGTATTCTATAGGTATTACAATTGCGCAACAATCGAGGCGAACCGGAATAAATGCCGCGTCATTTACGTTTTAACGCCGCAATTGCAAAATGCCGCGCATAAATAGCCGATAACAGATAATTGTTTGTATAAATTCGCGCGCAGATCCTTATTTCCTCGTTGGACAAACTGCTGAAAAACAAAAATATTATTATATATATCAGATGAATTCCGGACGATTTACGACCGCCGTTAGCGAGCCGACACGACTACCCTAATTGAATTTTATTCAAAAGCGGCCCGCAGATCAAGGAACTCATTCATCCGAGTCACGACTAAGCAAAAATTCGCTCCAAATATTCGCCGCCGCCGCCACCGCGGTTACGAAACCTCTCGCGGAAGACAAGCTCCAACGCCACCGCCGCGCGCAGGCGCGGATTATGGAAAGCGGATCGCGAGTCACGACGGGATTGCCCTGCCATTAATTTCCCTTAATCCCCCCCGACAAATCTCTCTTGATATAAATCTCTCGCGCTTGCGTGCAGCGCTCGTTTGTATACACAGTTATGCCCAGAAATCGCGCGGGAGCTGTTTTTCATAGGCAAAAGGCGGCGAGGACGTGCGGCGCGCTTCCGGATTTCGGGAGACGTTAAGCAGCGCCCGCTGAAAACGAGAGTGACGGCTCCGTCAAAACACGTTCGGTTTTTCCGCTGACGCCGGATTATTTGTAAATTTAGACCCGAGTAAAATTTCCGGCGTTCGCTGCAATTTAACGATCGTGGCGGCTGTGCACTCGAGAGATTCGAAAACAGTCATTTTTCGCGGAATTACTATGTAACGACGGAGAGTTGGAAAATTAAACTGACCAAGCTCGAACGTGGAAATTGCGACGACGAATTTGTGAAATGCAATTGTGACATTATAATTTTTCTTCAAAAATTTATTTCCAGCCCTTTGTAACAGCTAACGGAACAATATCATTTAATTTATGATCTTGGTCAGCGAGAGCACAAAAAATTAAAGACAATGCCCCCATATTAAATTACAAGCTTCGACCGCAAGATGTCTTTGAAACTCCACCTCCGAACCTGCACTTTCACCTTCTCCCCACCACGGGGGCCAAAAGTATATCAGTTCCCCCAAAGCTCCCTCACCCCAACGATCTCCCGTCGACGCTCACTTCCCATCGTTTCCTGGTTCGCGACACACTTTGACTTCGCCCGCGTCTATTTTTAGCCGGCGAACCTTTTCGATGCACCCGAAAATATCCGGTGCACGCGATCCCCGCGCGCCAATGACAATCGCTCCCTTCGCTCGCGGCGACGAAGCAGCAGAGAAAGGCCCGCAACGGTAAAACACATCTTTCGCCGCTTATCTCGATCTGCGAAGCTCCTCTCTCGGCGCTGCTGCATCCTTACCTCCTATTCGCGTCGACTATCGCGCGACAGGTGGCCGCCGCGCGAAATCCTCCGAGGGACCGGATAGAAAGGAGAAAGGGGCCCGGAGAAGGGCTGCTCTCTCGAGGCCGAAATCGGGTTTCGCCGCTTAACCGGAGAGCCTCCTCTTCTCACCTTTCTTCGGAGGTGGTTAACCCTCTAATGGGAGGACGATCCGAGCGAATCGCCTGCCATTGTTGGAGGCTTTAATGGTTCGGTTACTCTGGCCTATTTTCAGAGTTATATAGCTAACTACGCAGGTATCGGAAGAATATTTTTTTCGGACGATCGTAAATGCCAGGATCGGCTTTTGATTCTGGTTTCTGGCCGACTGATCCGTTCGTTAAAGCTTTGAGGATTTCGCGGCCGAATTCGATGCCGTTCTCGGTAAATCCCAGTACCGCGCGACCCTAATGACACACTTTATTTTAATTAAACGTATAAAGAACGAGCCAAGAGTCCCCAAAGTTTAATTTACCTCGAATACCTAGTCGTTTTTAACGTAATGTTAAATTACTGGTAATTAAGTAACCGGCAGAATAATACTTATCTCGCAAAAAGCAGGAATCTGCTTTTAAAACATTAAAATTCTGAGTAGCGAATATTACACTAAATCCCGCTTTTACCATTAAATTCTTTTAAATTACTTATACACCAGGCGTTCATTCTTACACGTCGCACATTCCCGTTTTTAGCTTCAAATCCAACTAATACAGTTAGGACGAAAAAAACCTCGGCAAGAAAGTCGATTTAAACTCCCCAGGTAAGGCAATTCCGCGCGCCGTGAATGAATCGACGCCGCGCTCTCCGGAGTAGGGGAACTCTCACGCGCATTTACGCTTCGCGCCACTCGATAAAAGGCAGAGACGGCAGCGGCCGAGGTCTCCTCGTTGAGGCCCATAAGTCGCGCATAATTTTTTTTTCCTTTTTTTTTCGGCGCGACGACGTGTCCCTTCACATATTCGTCGGCTGCGGCTTTTGCGGCTCTTTTGCGTTTATTTTCCTTTCTCCGCCGGCCGGCGAGAGAGAGAGAAATTCCGCCGCCCTCTCACTTCCTCGGCGACGTTTCTGTTTTGATTCCGTATTAACTCCATTCTCAGCCTCGTTTGTTCGGCCGCGAGCCGCTTAGATCGGCGACTACCGACGCGCGGATTTTCGGCCAGGTATATACACGCCGTGTCGACGGATGCCTGAAATAGCTCGACCCGATCAGTTGTGACATTCCCCGGCCGGGACCACCGAGAAAAGGGACCTTTCTGCTTTGGCATCTTTGAAAATGTCGAGAGTTTTACCTGGGATCTCTCCTCCCGGGATTTTTCGGCGATCGTCAGTGCGTTTTCGTGCTCGATACAGAATTTATCGAGGAACATCCGTCGGTATAGACATTGTCTCGCATCCAGGCTAATTTATCGGAGGTAAGTTATATTTTTATCGCAGACATCAATTAAGTTTTTGCGTTGGAATCCAAAAGACAAAAAACGCTAAATAGCTTACTTTTATGAGCTTAAACATTCTAATTTATTCCGCTTCTTTCGCCGCGTTAACTGTACCTCCTGAATAATTCGCGAACAAAGAATTCAATTTTTTTCTTTCCCCCAGATCCACGCCAGTGAGTCAACGCAATTCGGATCTTCCGCCAATATTGTTTTGCAAAATATTTTCTCAATTGTGAAAAACAAAGTCGCGGCGCTCTGAAAAAGTTCCCCTCGAAACTGGTTTGCCGAATTCTCATTTGCTATCTTATCGAGAAGGCACCAGCTTTGCGCTCGCGGAGCTCCTTAACGGCTCCCCCCCTTCCCCCTCCCTGGGAATTCCAGAAATAGGCGTTTTTACGCGCTGCAGGAGAGATTCTATTAGCCAGAAAATCACCGCCGGGAGAAAGCCCGCGATCATCATCTTTTTCCATTCAAGGCGAGCGACTCGGACTGTGGCAATGACCTCGATGCCTTGCACATCGCGCCGCTAAGGTACTCAATTCTTATTTCTGCCTCGGTCGCGTGCGCTCGTGTAAACACGCGCGACTAATTACCGCGGCGAGAGATCCTACTTCGAGAGCCCCCGAGAGCTATGAAATTAGCGATCCCCCCCCCGAACGGATCGGGATTTGAGGACGTTCCTGGGGCTCTTTGAATTATTGCCAGGCAATTTGCGTTGCTCGAGGAGTATTTAGCGGAAAATTTGCGTCTCTAATTGACGCGGAGACCAGAAAGCGAGTAGCTTTTTATTTAGGTTTAATTGCGTGTATTTGTTGAGTTTAACAAGCAAGCAAGGACGTTTACCAATCTTAAGCAAATTTCGAGATTATTATCATAATGAATATACTTTATTAACGTCTATAAAGAGAGAATAAATTTGCATATAAAACCTGTGCGATATATCGATATTTTCATTTTACTCATTTTAAATAATTAAAACAAAAATAATTATACTAGAATAATACAAAAACTAATTTACAAGTTAAAAAAAAACTGTTTAATATCGACTGAATCGGAAATTCAAGTTAAATGTACACTGCAACTGTCAGGTGAGTTAAACTGTTGCTTGTAAACTCATTAAAACAAATATTTAAGTAATCTACAGAATCTTCTTTAATCTTATCAATAAACATTCACTCGACACGCTCAACAGACAGTCGAAAGTACACGCATTTTATTGCTAATAAGAGGCCCAATCTCGGCGTCCATATTTGGAAATGTCATTTTCTCGGAGCGTGAGATCCTCTCGGCGACAGTCGCATCGGACGTCTCTCTTTCTCCCGGTGCAGAAAGAAAGGCGTGAGTAATGTTATAATTCAGCCGGTGGTGCCTTCGAATTACACATCCGCCTGGTGTGTGGGAAAGTTGTTTTTAACTTGATAACCACACGGAGGGACCTGTCACTGGCCTCATTTCCAAAACGGGCCCGAATTGTTCGATTCGCGAATGCGGAGAAGGAAAAGAGGGAAAGAGAGGGGAGGCCGAGCAAAATATTTGGGACGCTCCGTCTCGCGCCAAAATACCTGCCGGTGATTAGATAAAACGCTTAGCCATTTAGGTTAGGTGATAATTCGGCGATGATCTCGCTTCCCTTTGTCGCTACAAAGCTTTCGTGCACGGTGACCGGTCCGACCGGTAGCCGATCGCTTGCGTCATGCCCCGTAATTGGGATGCTGCTATCGGCGATTGATTAGCTGTTACGCACTCGGAGCTGCTGTTGCCAGATTGTTAACGCGGGTTAGCCATAAATCTCGGGAAACGCGCCGCTTCATTGAAACCGCCGATCGATCGGTGGTATACGGGAATTCATTGACGAGCGGCGAGTCTTTGAATATTTCGAAGGTTGTTGCCAGCTGACAAACGACTCGCCTTCATTCAGCTGATGTACTCTCGTGTAAAAAGCTTGCAAAGTCTGACGAAACGCGTCCGCATCTGGGATATAAAAAAATCCCCGAGCGTCACCGGGTGATACGTCGAGAACGCGCCGTGCGCTCGATTCACCGGTAAACAAGAGCACGGCGGGGCGGGAAAAGACGCGCAATTTTGTAATTCAGCCTGGCGCGCGGAGGTATATGTTAATTTAATTGACAACGTGCTCAGCATTTACGACCGGAGTCTAGACGCGCCGCGGCCGAGACCTCGCGCGTACATAAACCTGCCGCCGAGCTTCCGGCCGAGAGCTTTCGAGGCAAATCCGCTTTTGCGCCGAGTGATTAATGGCGAACTTATATTTTCCTTGTTTTTTTGCCGAGAGATCGATTAGAATCGGCGCGTCAATCATTCCTGTTTTTCCCCCCCGACGTTTACGAACCGCGGCTCGGGAATTTCCCGAGCGACGCAACAGCTGTTTGAAGAATCACCGCGACGGCGAGACAAAGCCGTTTATATAGTCGACGAGGGTAATCTGGCTCACCTTTAGACGCGGAGAACGTCGGAGGCGCGCAAGTTCCGGTTGTTATCCGGGCAGTTCCCTCCTCGGCGTCAAGCTCGTCGTCGCTTCGGCCGATCGAAAGTCGCCGCGGAGCTTTCGCGCGGCATCTCCGCTTATGAAACTCATGCTTACTCTTCTTTCGTCTTACGTAAAGTCAGCGGACTCGGGCCACGGAACGGTGTAATTACATGAAATTGCAGCGGGGCAGCCCCGACAAACAACAAGATACCACTGTCACTTTTCTTTCCTCCTCCCGGCCGGCGGCGCACTCGGAATACTGTTTTCCTTTTATGTATATCTATATGTACACAGCATAAAGGAACGTTAACCGCGCAGCGGCAGCAGCGCACGTTCGCCGCGCTGAGGTTGGCGCCCAACTGAGGCGCAGCTCTTGGGCGCCGTGCCACATCGGAACGTTATAACTTTGAGTGTGTTGTGTTGCGCTCGCCTCGCTCGCTCTCGTCTGCGCCAGAGACAGAGACGGCCGATAGCGCAACATTGTGTATAAGGTGGAGAGGCGAGGAGAGTCGGACTGCCGCCGACAGAGAAAGAGATACGTCCTATTGATTGTACAAACAATGACTGAGGAAAACATATTTTTTTGCGAAAAGTAGCCGCTGCAATTTACGTAATCCGGAGTACACTTGGGCTCTCGGGCCTGCGTTTCCTCGATAATATCCTTCGTGAGTTTATACCTGGCGGATTATTATTTATTGTTTAACGTCGGTTGAGACGTCACCCAAGTGCGTTGTGCGGATTTTAAATGGAAGAAAAGCCATCGGGGTTTTGAGCTTTTTTTTACATTTTTCGAATTGCACAAGGTCATTGTAAAATACGTATTTTTCACCTCTAAATTTAACGACAACAGCATAAAAATTTTAATATATATATTTTTCAGTATAAAATATTTATTGTTGAAATCATTTTCAATTTAATATGTTTTTAAATTAAAACTAATTTTTAGAATAAGTAGTCTTTAATTTAAAAAAATGTCTCTTCACCTATAATATAATAATATATAAGAAATAAAAACGTATGAAGTTTTCTGAAAAAAATAAAAACTCACGAAAATTTTGAAAATCCTCCATTTCAATAATAATTCTTTTAGCGTAATGGTGATGATTCGCTTTTTTAAATGTATGCATTGACGAGATTTGATGCAAACGCGGTGTTTCTTGCACGAGGGATTCGGTTCGTTGAAAAGTTGTTTGAGCATAGAGATAGTAATTGAAAGGTTAAACTGATGCGTCATCGTGGATTCCATGAATGAAGTTCAGTGACTAGATAAATCAAGAGTTCTACAGAAAATTGAATCGCGTTTATCTCCCTTTTCTTGCTCAACCTCAAATAAGTTTGGTGCTATTTGATATAACCACAATTCACTCGTTTTCCACTGATTAAATTTCTAGAGCAAAATGCTATTCCTACAAAAGGTTCTTTTATAATTTTGATTGAAATCCCATGACATTTTATATAGTAGACTTTGTGCGATAAAACTAGAAATAAAGAGACGCAGAAAATAATTTATTAATCTGTATGAATCTTTAATCTGAATAAGTGATCAACAGGCTGACCAGTGCTTATATATTTTATGAAGCTCCACTTCATTCTACCGTTAAAAATAAATGAAAATAAAAACTGCTTGTTGATGGCTAGCAGAATCCGCACAGCAATTATTGTTGGACCGTAAAATAGATTTCAGTCATTGCTGAAGCGGTTTGTTATAAACAATTTCTTACAAAGCTTTTTTGTTAATAATGTTTTGGCCTTCATCCAATAACACTCGCTTTTGTTATTATCCGAAAATAAGACCCGTAGAAAATCTCTTTAATAAATTAAAGCAACTCATCGATCAAACTTAATAACGTTGTAAAAGTTAGATTACACGTTTTATTAAAATATTATGTATTTATTCAAAATTACAAATATTTTTCTGCAATCATTTGATAGCGAACTGATAAATCAATAGTTTCAAAACATGTACTTATATTGCAGTACCGGAAACGATAATAATTTATTGTGATATATGAAAGGATAATAATTTAACGTGCAGAAAAACATAATATGCATATACATTATTACTTTCTAATCTATTAATTAATTACAATGATTACAACGATACAATTGCGATAATTACAATATGAACTAAATTGATTTGCATTTTGTTCTTCATTGATTATCCATTTTTCATTATCTCAGTTCAAATATCTAATCGTTATAATTCATCCGTTAATTTATTCATGCATGTTAACCTTAAATATGTGCCACTTACAAAAATTAAAGTAGCATGTCGCTGTAATGATGCAATACCTAGAAAATGTAAGCGTAAATAGAAATCATGAAAGCCTTTTTAATAAAATACGCAAGTTCATAATGAAGTACGGAAGGTATATGTTTGAAGTTTTCAAAATCATCGGCTTAGCCACAGTGGCTCTGCATAAATATTCCTCAAAAATCAACGTCAAATCTAAAGTCCTCTTCGTCCATTCGTTTCACGGAATTATCTACAACCTAATTCTGATCTGCCTCCTAATCTGCTGCGGCAGTTTCGCAGTCTACAACCACAGTGAAAAAATTCAGAACCAATCTAAAATGAGTAGAGTCATCGATTTTTTTGGGAATTCGCAAATCTACATCGTCTCCGTGATTGTCATACTAAACAACATCATCAATCAAAACTTAGCGATCAAAGTGGGCAATAAATTGTATTCGGTCGATTTGGTACTGCAAAGGTTCGAATCGCGGTACCGGCAAAAATATGTGACTCGCCACCAGGCGCTAGTACTCTCGCTCGATTTTACGGTATGGCTCGTCACTATCTCCATCGGCTTTTTCTGCGACGTCACACCTGTCGAGGCTTTATTAACTCATATACCGAACTTTATCATAAGCAGCTTGATAATTCAGTATGTCATCGTTATCACATTCCTATTTGGCATGACGAGGACCATAAATAACGAATTTAGAAGGTACATCGGTACGAAGAGTTTCCCAGTCCAAAAAATTCAGAGGATTCAATTGCCCTTGCAATATTTATCGGAGACGGAAAGACTGATTACTTTGAGAGATTTGTCGCTGAACATACAAGATGCCTCTGTCGATGTTTCGAGCTTTTATTCGATATCGGTGTTGCTCTGCATTACTAAACTTTTCTTTTCGATCATTCTTAATACTTACTTTGTCGTTAAGCCTTCGGTTTTTGGCAGAAAGAACATAATTAGCAGTGTTAGTGATGCCTGGTCGCTTTGCTGGCTGTCCCTTGACACTTTTTCGCTTCTAATTTTAACAACATATGTTAACGCCGCTGTAAAAGAGGTAAAACTGTGCCTTTTATGAATTTCTGTTCTCATAAGTGATAATGTAAATAATGACATTTCTCTAGATTAAGAAGACAGGAGATATAGTTCACAGGATTCTACAACAATCTACTAATTACGATATAAAAAAGCAGGTTTGAATAATCAATACATTTTACCTTTCTTTTTGGTTTAAAGAATAATAATTACAGCTAGAATACTTTTCATCGCATCTACTCCATAAAAATGTTCAATTTACGGCAATGGACATGTTTTCTTTAGATCATACATTACTGCAATCCGTAAGTTTTTTTTACCATTATTCAAGCAAATTCAAATTGTGCATAAATAGCATCGAAAAACGATTGAAAGGTAAAATTGACACTTACTATTGCGATACTCCAAAAATCCACGTAGTATAATAATTTATAATTTTAAATAAAGTACGGCGGTTATTACACTTTCATTAATTTGTGATTATCATTTTCAGATAGTGGGTGCTATGACCACCTATTTGGTAATTCTCATTCAATTTCAACAAGAAAATTCGTGCAAAAAGGAAATAAATAATACAAATACTTGAAGATTGCTTTTTATTAAGAACAACTGAATCAACTGAAGTATATTATGTAAAACATTCACCCTACTATATACGGCATTCTGAGTTACTAAAAAAATGCTGAACTTGAACGAGCCAAATCATTCAAGTAATTTAAAATGCCCTATCTCAACTGTAATCATTTAATTTTTAAATCAGAATGTATAAAATATAAAACATTTTTTATAATTATTTTAAAATTTAAAATTATATTTTAAATTATTTTTATTTTTGGTAAAAATATTTTAGTTATATTTTTGGTGACATGTGCAGTTTTTAAATTTGAAAGAGTATGATACCTGAATATAGGCAAAACGTGAAACACGTGTGTACCTCCAAAAGATAAACTGGCGCAAGACACATTAGAATCGACACTTTTCATCTAATCTTTTATAAACAATAATCATTTACATAGAGAGTACAAGTATTTTATAATAATTTATCTTCAAATTTTTACTTGCTGGTCATTAAAAATTGTATTAATATTAACAGGTATGTGAAAATTCCTTTTGCCATCTGTAACAGATATTTTAATTATTTTATAATGGGTAGGATTAAAAATTACACATATTATGAATGTTTTAACATTGTAAATCATTGAAAATTTAATAAACTCTAAAAAGATATACCGCTGTAAGAAGAGTTGCATCTATTTTAACGCCTTTTGCTGTAAAAACGTAGTTCGTATGCAATAATTGTAACGAAAATAAATGTAACTAAAAAGAAATATTTTATATAATCTGCTTTGTTATTTAATTTATCGTAAAGATTAATGTCTTACCTCTTCCTTAAATAACTTATCGTCTGTATTTATGAGAATTTCATTAATGATTGAACGTGTTTTAAAATTCTCATCATTCGCATTCTGACAAACTAAGGTAATTAATACTAATTTCGAAGAAAAGTAGACTACCACAGTGTTATAGTAATAATACCAAACTTCATTATCCAAGGTTCTAGCTGCTTTATGTCCAAGAGCCAAAATATAAAAATACAATCCAAAAGTTAATTCGGTAAAAGTCGTTATAACCGTAGCAACTATTTGCAAACTAAAGGTCGAATTCATTTTTCTAATAATCTTATTTAGCTCGTAATGCCATTGTTTCAAATGCTGCAATTATAAAAATAATACAGGATTAAGCTGTCTGCGGTAAACTTTTCTTAGAACATGGTCCTGTTCCATAATCACACTATCTTTTAACTTAACAAGCTCTTCATTTATATGTTTAAAGCAGGCTGTCAAAACCATCACGTAATTGGTATATTGAAAGTCCAATGAATAAATGGTTACTGTACCATAATGTCCTATAATTTTCCAAATAACCATGAATGTGTGTCCGTAAAATAGTTTTGGAACGTGAATGAATAAGAAAAAGTAAAGTAACCAATCCTTTATGCGAATCCATTTAGCTAGTTTGGCAAACTTTTCGCTGGGTAGTTTAGCAGTTGTCTCGGTGATACATTGCATAATTTTTAAAATAGGCTTCTCAAAAACATAATTTGATACCAGTATAAAATTTACTAAAGTGTAGAAACAATTACCTTGAAGCAACCAAATATTTATTGCTGCTATATAAGGTGATGCATTTATCACGTACAAGACGAAAAGTGATAAACTAGCAAATGAAACTGTCACTAAAGTACAGTACAACCGCACTACAGTAGAATATTCGATTTTTGAATTTACAATTGTATATGGAATTAATCCATACAAGCGGCAAATAAATATCGATGGCTTTACTAAACTTACAAAATCTGTAGCTCCGAAAACATTCCATTTTCTTACTTTTAAGCGTGTCATCTGCGATCCAATTTCTACTCATCTACGATCAATTTAATTACGCAATAATATATAGATTCGAAAGAACGAGTTAAATAAAAGCTATTTCATTAAGAAGCAAATGCTAATGTTTATTTTAAAAGATGAATAAATACATCTATTAATGAACTTAAAAATAGCAAAGCGTAAATTCTAGTAATTTACTTAATTTCATACGTTGCTACTTTAACCTACTTTTATCGTACCAACTGCCATAGAAGAAAAACGACAAGTAATTATTCACTTTGATGATATTAAATTTAATACATTTGCAAAAATAAATAAAATGAAATTAAGTTGAAATATTATTTACCACTGTTATTATAAATTTTAAAAATAAGCTACTTATATTAAGGGGGGAATCCCGCGTAGAAGCTTAAAAAAATCCATTTTTTTAGTCTTAAAAGTTACTTTGACATCTGTAAAATGCAATAAACTTTACTGTTTGGGCTAAAAGTCAAAACTATTTTGATGAGAGCCTA
>UCOM01001540.1:0-39384 GCA_900474385.1 Ormyrus pomaceus
TCGACATGAACTTTTTTTCTTGTATTAAGCAGCCTTAAACGAAGATGTTTACGCGATCAAATTGTCTGCATAAATTAGTATAAGCTATACAACTAATAGCTGTACATACAACTAAATAGCTGTAAATACAACTAAATAGCTGTATTTAAAAATAGTAAGTTACATGTATATGTATGTATATAAGGTTGCAGTCGCCGCCGTTCGTCTTTTATAACATATATATACACTTATACTTGCTCGGGGCGCTCCCGCGCCTCTTGATATTGATCTAAACTATGGTCACTCAACCCATAGTTTAGAGTGTACACTAAAATGGATCACTTAGGATTAAGAAAACTGGTGCATTTTATTATACAATTTTAAAACTATACAACACGCCGTGACAACATATAGAATGCTTAAACGTGAACATGGAGAGGCAATTGGAGCTCATTGTACAAGCGTTGTAGAATTACTAAAAGCAGAGTAAGGATTACTCCAAACAGTACGATTGAATGGTAGGCGTTTAAAGGAGATGTTCGCAACGAAAAGAGAGTCTTAAACGGATTTTGTACTCCATTTCGCAGCTGTCATTTTAGATTCAATTTCTCACGCGCTTCTTTAAAATATCTATTCATACATTTATTTAACGTTTTAATACAATTATATTTAGTGAATAAAATTTTCAAATTACAACTAAAGCTATATAAAAAGCGTCTAATATATTTTCAAATATTCGTTCCACTTCTACTTAGTCTTCACAAGTTTTCGTTCTTTCTCGGTTGCCATTTGCCCTTAGCGTCAATAGAATTTTGATTACTTAATCACTTAACCATTTCGCCGTTAAGCAGCTCGCAAGAAGCCCCTTCCAAATCTCTGAATTATTTGCGCCTAGCCAGAACGCCGGTAGTGCAGAGTTGCTTGACAAAGTTGGCGGCCTCGCGTTCGTCCTGCTCCAGTTGCAGGATGTTGATGAGCTCGGGTCTCGACAGTACCTGCGATCTCACTCGTTGGCTCGTCACCGAGAGCGGAATCTCAAACATGAGTTCCCAGTCGGTGCTCTCGTAGTCAATGAGCAGCTGGTCGAACGCCGTCTCCTCGATGTGGAACATCGTGTGGGTGAGCGGTTTCAGGGGAACCGGGAAGAAAGCCGCGACTCGCGAGTCCGGGATTTCTTGCTCCCTCAGGATGCCCAGCAGGGCCTTGGAGGCGCGCAACAGGTACTCGTGGATGATCTACGGAGCGTCGGGAAATGTTAAATTTTCAATCGAACGGAATGTATAGGTGTTCGAAAAATGGTCTGGCTCGATCTTGATTCCTTGTTTCATTAAAGTTTCACTCACATCAGTTTTACCTCGAAGAAATAATATCTGACATTATTGAATATATTCTTGTATTTTAAATTTATTACAGTACTCTCACTCACATTGGCATTTATTGCAATTTTTTAAAACTTTATTTCAATACATATGATTCTATTTGAAATATACGTTTCTAATGCGCATCAAAATAAAAATAGTATCAGCAATAATGGGAATGAGAAAACAATAACGGGTATTACACATTTTTTAAATTAAGCTAATAAAAGTGAACCATTCGACGTATAACGAATGGAATTACTCTGAAAAAGCGATCATAAAATTGCGCGTTATTTAATAAAATCACATCAGCAAACATTGTTTCCATTATTCCGTAACTTGTTCCTTTTCCATTTACAGCTTCTCGTAATATTTTATACACATTCATATTCGCAAATTCATTTCGGAACAAGAGGCTAATTTGCCCAATACCATATAAATAAAAGCTTTTACAAATTAGTGTAATTTAACAAAAGAATAAAGCTTATTTGTTTCAATTAAAATTTAATTCAATAAACTGCAATTTGACGTAAAATCCTGATAGTAATGTAATCTCATTAAATTTCTCATCCGTCACAGGGCTTTCCCGGAAAGAAAAAAAAATCGATGAAAACGCGTACCTTTAAGGAGCTGCGTCCGGTTTCCGTGAAAGCGAGCTGATCCGTGTAGGTTTCGATTATGCAAGTCTCACTGGCGACCTCGGCGTGAGCCGCCGCGGCGGTTCTCCTCTCCACGCTTTCGCGGACGAAACCCAGGAGATCATCGATTTGCGCGGTGTGCTTGTTGTCCTCGTCGATGCTGCACAGAGCTTCCGCGAGCGCGATTGCCGACGACGATTTATTGTGCGGATCGAAAGAGCTCGTTTCCGGCTCCTGAATCCTGACTTCCTGCTTTGCTTTCTGCTCCGGTTGCCGAGCTGCCTGTTGCTGAATTTTCCCGTCACTTGTTGCCGCTTCCATTAAAGCGGAGTAAAGAGCTGAGCACATTACCTGTGAATCAAGGAGATTTCACTTTATGAACTTTATTTTCGTCATTCGTTTTGGGTATTCCATTAATAATTAGCGCGCTTTTACATTTGTTCGAAATTATTAAATTATGACCTCATTTTTTATTTGCATTTACATATATGTAAAACGCATTCGTTAAGCTCTGAACTTAATTTAAATCACAATAATAATTACTCTGAATGATTTGTTCTTAAATTCTTTAAAACATTAAGGTGTACGTGTATCGTCAGGTGTTTTTTTTTTTTTATAAATTACTTCGTTAAAAAATTCTTGAACTGAATAAAAAAGTAAAAAATCGTTGTTTCATTATTTAGAATTAGTAATGTGGTGGATACAAAGTTTTTTCATTTGTCGTGCGTCAAGTCGCCCACGAATTTTCACAAAACCTCGAGAGCGAAAAGATACAGATAGATAAATAAAAAGGAGCAGAAAAGAAAAGGCAGAGCCGAAACAAAGAGGTCCTAAAAGAAGTGATAAAAGTCAGAATTCACATTAAAAAAATTAATATTTATTACTTGCTTTACTAATGGCTAAAATTTACTTTACGTTTTAATTTATGCAAGTTAATTCATGGCTATATTTGCTTAAAATTAATGTAAATAAAGTCTGCATTTATTCAATGAGAAAAAAATATATGAAAATATTTTAATTAGAATCATTATCCAAGGCTGATTTTATTACATTTTATAGAATACCGCGTCGCGTCATAACTAATCAATTACTTTGTTGACAATGACTTCGAAAACTTTGTATTGTGTGTAAACAGTAAAAAAAGGCTACAATAATCGTAATTTAAAATCTATTGAAATCAATACGAAATTTCTCGAATATTTATTATGCAGTTATTTGTGCACGACATTAATTCGAACAGATTTCCATCTCTACGATCAATAGCTATGTACAAACTTTTTCCAAAAATAATTGTATTGTCCAGCTAAAAAAATGCAACCTTCTCAAATCGATTGGACTCGAGCGCAGACGCAATAATAAAATGCAGACCTGCAGAACGACAGAGCCGCCGATGGGTCGACAGTGAGCCGGCACGTTTTCATCCATCGCGAAAGCCAACTGCAGCACGCCGAGCGGCAGGCATTCGTGCAGCTCGCCGAAACAGCCCAAAGCCAGGGACATCGCTTGATAGATGCTCGCGCCCGTCTTCGAAAAAAAGGAGAAGCGATTAATTGTCAGCCGCCGCGTCGGGCGATTATTAAAACCTCTCGGCAGACGTGTCGGGTGCACGCTGCTAATCATTTCGCAAATGATTTTCGAGCTGAAGCCAGAACAGAAGTAGTTTCCGTCGGTTTTCTGTAGTTGATTTCGTGAATAAAATTTTAGGCTTTTCATTAATGCAATGAATTCAATTGGCATTTAATTTTCTAAATAAAAATATGAATTGTATTAAATCTATAATTCTTACTTTAAAATGTTAGATAAATTATAATGCAACATTTAAAATATAAAAAACAATTTTTATTTTTTAATTTCTTCAAAATAGAAACAGTTTATGAGAGTTACAGGTTAATTTTTAACGTAACAACTTTTGATTTATTTAAAGCAAAGTTTAAAGCTAGTTTAACACAACAAAATTATAATTAATTATAAAAATGCATAATGGCACAATCTCTTTTGATGTGCACAAATTTTAATTAGTGCAGAGTTTTAATTTTTACTGAAAAGGGCAACAATTTTCAATAGATGCACTTTTAATTGCGTTCGGTAAAGATAAGTAGAGTTTATAACTTCTTTATGAAGCACTTGAGACAAGATATTTTTTGCATGAAAATAGTGCTGCCGAGAAGTTTTAGACGACATTGATGGGTTTAAATAATTCAATAGGATTTTAATTGAATTTTTTTTAATCTGCCTTACCTTCACCGCTTCCAGCAGTGTATCCACGATCGGTGTCATAACTGGATGCAAAAAAGCTAAAATTGCATTAAGCCAAGGGGGTCTTGCTTGGTTCCATACCTTTCGCAGTGAAAAAATAAAATAGAATTCAATTTCTTAGGCGATGAGGTTATTCTTACTTTATTTGAGTATTGCTCTAAGGTTAACGAAGAAGCTATCAGATTAGCATTTCGATTAAACTGTGCCATTTTAAAAAAAGTACTTTCAATTGGAGAAACATATCAAGCTATAAAATACAAATTCAATGCAATTTCAATGCATATCAATTAATTTTCGTTTCATAAATAATTTTCACGTGGCCATAAAATTTCAAATAAAAATTCAAATTTGTTTTATATTATTTAAAAAATTAATTGATTTTTCGCGCGCAACATCGAGCCAACAATAATTTAATTGCTTTTTTGTCTCACGACAACAAATATTCATTCATACACATACCATATACGTAATTATCAGCGGATAAAATATTCCAAACTCATTGAAATAAAAAAAGGGCTCCGCAAACTAAAAGAAAACAACCATCGACACGCACAACCCACCAAATCGAATTTTCCACCTTTTAACCTCCCCCATAACTCTAGATAAAGTCACCCCGCGAGTTAAGTCAAGTCTCTCTCTGCCGCGCAGAAGTTCGCGCGTAACGTACCTGTTGCCTATCGAGGTAGGAGGACCAGGCGGGATCCTGCTTGAGCCCGGGTACGAGTACTTGCAGGGGATCGCAGCCGGTGCTCGTGAGTATGTACACGAGCCCGTGCAAGCCCGCCGCGGGAGCGATGCTTAAAGCGCGTTTACACGATTTCCCGGGACAAAGGAAGCCCCCGCACTTGTCCTCGTCTTCTTTGCTCGCCGCCTCGCCTCCCCTCGCCGTCAGGCCGCTGATGTACGCATTGCCGAGGCTCGTCTGTCCCACGCACTGCCGCACGAGAATAGCCAGCAGGGTCTTTGCCAGCGTGTAGTTGTTCATTGAGAGTACCTGTGGCGCATTGTTTCAACGTTTCTTGTTTACTCGGGGAGATGTACGTATCTTTTGGGGAGGCTGCTTTTCAGTGTCAGAGTTTTATTCAAGGAACTTTTTTGAAAGCCATATTTTTCGGTAGAGATGCCCCTTATTAAGTGCGTGACACGAAGTACATGAAAAAAGGAGTTTGGACGACGTGTGTTACGAAACTGGTCACTGGAGAGGCTGAATAAAATATGTTCTATTAAGGAGGTAGAAAAACAGGAAAGTTGAAAGGAGGCCTTCATAAAATTTATTGGTGTCCATTTTGCAAACGTTTAAAGTTTATCGAAGCGATATGAGGCTTCTTCATATGTAAAAGGTGGCTGACTAAATTTAGTGCTTTTCTACTTGCGTATAATTTACTTTCTCGGTGATTATGTACACTCACGGGAAGTCGTAACTGTAAGAACAAAATTTGAAACCCTAGAATTTAACTCGCAGTCGTGTGTGTAACGTAATCTGCATGCTTAAATAGAGGTATCTCACACCTTAATTTAAATTTTGCAGTAATTAGTATGACGTTCTTGAGGGCAATTAAATAAATTTTAGTTTATTTTACTTTTAAGAACGTATTGCAGTAAGAATTTTAAATTAGCAGTACTACTTTTAAAAGGATTAAGAAGATAATAAGTTTGCAATTTATGATAAATGCTTAAATTGCCAATCTATGTTTTCCTTTATTAATTATTTTACTCTAAAATAGTCCGTTGAATGCGATATTACAGTTCCATACTGAATCACTAAACGTTAATATGCTACAATACTGCATTAAATCCGCCTTTGTACCGTTAGTTCAGTATTGCAATTGAAACTGTTAAGAGTATTATCGATCCGTTCCGTTTTATTGAGGTTTCATTTAATTATCACTGCTGAACTAAGTTAATTACCAATTAAACATTTACTTTAATTAACTGGGTCCAGTTGGGCTGAGGCTGCGATTTCAACACATTTAGCTCGAGTATGGCTGCTTGGTTCTCGGTGAGATCCTGGAATCCTTTTGATTTCGAGTGACTGACACCAAATAGATTAGGTGTGCAAACGAAGAGCCACGGAGCTGGTCCGAATCGTGGTTTCGAAATAGTTAGATTATCCAATCCCTTACGAAAGACCTTTGAAAACAGACGATGAAACTTTGATTTATGATAAGTTTATAATCGTAAAGAATTTTGCTACAATTGTACGAGAATGAGTTATAAACTTTTTTCATTGCCGATATAAAAGCTTCGAAAGCTTGCATTGACGGATATCGATACAAGACTGTGTATTACAAGTAACGGAACGTGAAATTGAGTTTCCCGAGAGCATTTAAACGCATCCTCAGCGATAATTGAATCGGCTGATAAGAGGATTATCTTTCAAGTTCCTTCATAGTGCAAAAATCGAATGATTGTAATGAACTTTCCCAACTTTTATACGATTATAGAAACTTTATAAATTGAAATTTATTTATTAAAAAACAGAAAAAAAAAGAATTAAAGTAAGAAAAAGATTTACAAAGAAAAAAAACACAGTAGAATTAAAATAAAATATTAATTTTCTTTAGAATATTAAACACTTTAATAAGACTCGATGCGCAAAACTCTCACCTGAAACAGAATCTTGAGGGGCGCGCCTCGCAGCAGCAAACAAATGAGGAGCTCGTTGCACTTGGCGTGAATGTCCCGCACGTAAGTCGACAGCCTCTCGGCGTTCAATCCGACCATCTCGTCCCCGGAAACGCAAACGCCGAGCGACAAGTAAGCAGCGCAGCACAGTACATTGAACGCATCCGCCCAGAATTGCATGGAGCGCGCGAGACTCGGTCGACCCTTCAATAAAATCCTGACTTTGTAGCCCTTTCGAGCCCGGCGGCGATCCCCCTTAATTATTAACGAGTTCATTCTACTTCTAGGAACTTGGCTGTAGGACGAACTAACCCGGAGACAAGCGAGAAAAAAAGATGCACAATTTCGCGCTCCCGCGCAAAATCACCCGCGCGGTGCTTCTCGAGATTAAATTCGCCTGCGCACTCCGGCCGGCGCGCGAAGTTTATAATGTTATGAAAGTTAATGGGTTATGTGCGTTTTACAAATTTCCCGTACACGCCGGGGCTTACGCAAAAGCCGGGAATACTCGGAGGCCCAACAGGTGCAGATGCATCCTACGTGCGGCTCGCGCGAGACTAAAGCATTTGCATACTACCGGAGCGGGAATGGGATCTGTATTACACGCCATTCGCGGCGGAATTTATTCGCAATATTTATGAGGATGCCATTCGCGTAATTACGCTTTTGCCAAAGTAACTTACGTTGCTAAGCGGGGCCTGCCTCTCCGCGACGCAATGAATAAATTTTAACTTTTATATAAAAAAGTTTGAACTTTCTCGGCGGCGAACGGTGATCTTAAAAAAATCAATTTATAACATCCGAATCGCATTTAACTTTAAATATTGCGCGTAGCTTTTTAGTTTTAGAACCGGGAGGGAGAGAGAGAGAGAGCTGAAAAATTCATTATCATTGCATGCTGGAAGTTGTGGTAAAAGCTAACTCCTTTTTTATTTAGAACGTTAAGAACGTGCGTGCACTTTGTGAAATAAATACAAATAAATTCTCCGCAATACGAGCTTAGTTTTTCTTAACTCTGAGCGAGCAATCCTTTTTTTCCCCGACCCAGTTTTAAATAATTCAGACAACCGAACAAATCGCTTTGTATCGCCCCCTGGCATTAATTATAAGTTAATACCAATTTTCAACAGAATGCAAGCTCCATCATTAACAGTTGCATAATTAAAACGAGCAGCGCGCGACATGGCTTATTCAAGAGAGACCATTGTGCCCCTCCACACACGTCCACATGCGCTCGGCGGTGCGAAAACCATACAACGCGACATAAATCCCGGAAACGGGCTCAATTCTTGTGTGCAACATTGTTTTACTGTTCTCCCTTACGTGAATGAAGCGGGCGACAATGATGGAGAGCGACTCGTTCAGCATGCCGGAGAAGACGCGCTGGGCCATTTTCGGCGATACCGTGCTCCACAGGTCCGACTTCGTCCCTTGGGAAAGATTCGTATTATTTAATTGTGCACGAGGCGATTTTCCCGAGCAATTTTTTTTTAACGCCGGGGGTTGAGCCGCGACGGCCGAGATTCAATACTTCGACACGCCGAGCCGCTATTATTTATTCGATTCGCTCGGCCGAGGCTCGTTTGTTTTAGTGAATTTGGGTTGGATCTAAGGCTTGACAGTGTTTCAGAGACATTTTTTATAAACCGTGTAAGATAAAGATAAGCTTCGAAAAAATGGGAGGCCAAATAACGTTAAAAATGTTTGGTTTGTTAAACGGTAACAAATGTTTCCAAATGAATTATTACGTGACCGAGAAAATGCTTGGGAATTTTCTAGGAGTGCAGCTTATTTAAAATGAATTTAATAAGTACGGTGTCACTGACGGAGGAGAAAAACGTTAATTAAATTAGATAACTGATCGATCTAGCAATTCAAGAAAATTAAAGGTTTATATAAAATAATACTTCGTTAGAATCTTATAATTGTATTATATAATGGCTTATATACTGCGTTTGTAATAACAGAAAATAGTCTTACAATTTTACGAATAGGATACTCAAATAAAACTTACCTTGCATATACAACCACCACATTTGAATGACATACGAGCACCTTTCTTTTTCAAAGAATGGCCGGTCATTTTGCCAATTTAGGGAGTCCGCTTCATTTAAAATATAAAGTGATATTAGGCGACAATGCAAATCCAAAAGCCTTTCCCCAACAGCCTCGGTCATTTCATCGTACGACTTATAACACTGGTACAGCTTGGCACTGAAAATAAAGAAAAAATTGTGTAATAAAGATATTGGAGGTCCCGAAAAGTTGGTTGCTATTAAAAACTTGAATGTTTAAATAATATTAGAATGATTTTTTTTAGTTTGTCTCGACCATTTTATGATGGTATTGCAGCAGTACATTTAAGAATTATTTCAGTTTTCTAATTTACATGCATAAAGCTTGGCTGAAAAATTTTAAATTCAATCTTAAACGTGTATATATTTTAATGAATTCTCGTTCTCGTCGTTCCTGCACAATTCACATTGGAATCACCGTTAAAATTTCAAGAAACCCTTCTTCTTTTGCTTTTCATTGGCAGAGAAGAAAAATCAAATGTAGAATTTAGAAATACCTGATGCAAGCTTCTGAAATTTCAGAAATGTAAATCTACCTCAAGGTGGATTTCTTCACTTATTTCCCTGATCTTTGTTCGTCGCAGAAAATGAAAAGTCTTACAGTAGCAGAGGAACGCTTTGCATTACCTTCATAAATTTTAAATTATGCATAAAGTTGCTTTAAAGGTAAAAGGCAACGTAATAAGCTGATTTAAAAAAAAAAAAAACGATCGAAGCACCGCAAAGTCCTAACGAACGAGTTTTCTCGAGCAAACAGCGAAAGCGCGAAAGTTGCACGTCCCTGCATTAAAAACTTCTCTTCATTTGACTTTGATTTTATGCGAACACAAGAAATTCAGAAGTGACTGAAAAGAGGTAGAAAAATGAAGTGCTGACACAAGCATCGAAACAATTCATAGGAAAAGCGTGGAAAGCCCACTGGTGCTTTTGCTGCAAGAGAACGAAGGAAACTTTGTTCGAAAAGCGATTATTTAATTTATCAAGAATCTTACGCAATCGCCTGATTAAGAAAATATGTTTTTGTTTTTAACGAGACTATCTTGCAGTAAATTAAATCAATCAAATTCCAAGTAAATATTCCAACAAGAGCGTTATCAAATTGATTACTGCACCCTAAACATACTTTATACGCGATCAGTAAAAGAAATTCCCTTTTTCCAAGAAAGTGCAATAAATCCCCTCTCCGTACGTCTCCCGTCCCGAAACCGTTTAAAGCAAATTGGCCAATTCATTTTCCGAAGCAAAGCGCTCGAAACGAACTTTCGCGCATCGCCTAAATACTCTTCGCTTTTTTTTTCGCGCTCCATCCGAAGCGTTACCTCGATTGTTCGGGTATTTCGCTTTTGGCGCGCTGATTGTAGCACCAGAGGCAGTTGCGAATGAGGGCGGCCGCCCCGAGCGTCGCCGTCAGCACCGTCAAGTCCGCGTGGTCCAGGGATTCCTGTATGAGCGTGTGCAGGTGTTCTGCAATTTCAGTTTTATAAACATTAGCTTTTTAATGGCCGTGCGCACCCCTACGCTACGCGAAGCGTTTATCGATTTCTAATTCTCGGTGTTAGCAATTTAAATCGCGATTGCTTTTTAACGGATATGTATATATAGATATTAGCTTTTTGCAATGCATGAGTGTAATCAGATTTTAGGGAATGAATTTACTTTCGAAATCTGAAAATATTCCGAGCCTTTGCGGTGTAATAACGCCAGTCGGAGCTTTTGTGCCGGGAAAAAGTATAATTGTAACAAAAGCTTTTTTTTTTATAGAAAACGTGTAGGGTTTGCGAAAATGACTCCTGATCCGAAAATAATTGCTATTGTATACACACAGCGAGGCTTACCCAAAAGTTGCTCGGACGTCTCGACGACGAGGAGAATGAATTCGCTCGGCTGGGTCCTTTTAACGACTCCGTCGTCCTCCGCGTTGGCTTGGCTGTCTTGGCTCGCCGAGCTGAGGCCGGAGGGTCGCTTGAAAGCCGCCTTGAATTCAGCTTCCCACCAGGTCACGATTTTGATTGCGGCAAATGAAGCGTGACGGGGGAAGTCGAATTTTCCGCCGCTGACTCTGACGCACAGCGGCTCCCGCAGCACCGTCTGCATTTCCTGCGTCGCGGTTATTTCCATTATTGCTTTGCTCCTCGAGTGCGCGTTATTTTATTTCCAGTCGTACAAAGGGAGGAATGCATTGAGAGCTCGGCGTACCACAATTTTGTGTAGTATTTTATGAGCATTTTGAACTCGTGCATTATTATTGCATCGTTAAAAAGAATACGACTGACTCAGGGAAACAGCGAGCGGTGAAAATTAAAACTTTGATAAGTACATTTTTGTTAATGAAAGAATATTTTAGAATTTTGAGTTCGAGAAGAAATGATTATTGCGAATTAGATTAAGTTCTTCGATTGAAAAATATAAATATATTTAAGAAATTAAATATCAAGCCTATTTTTTGGATTTGACTGTTTAGATGTAAGAGGGGTGATAAATTTGTAATTGCATTTTTTAAAGAAATTTTTTCAACAAAGGCTGCATTGTAATTTATATTACGTGTTTGGTTATATAATAAGAAATCTATTTTTGTACTAAGTATTGTATTAAGGTGCTTTCTCTCTCTTTCTTTCTCACTGACATGAGTGCCATTGAAATAACATTCCTTATATAATTAATATGTTCAAAATCTAATTTAGCAGTTGCTATTTAATCTCATATTGATTCAATTAAAGTATGAATAAATATAAATAAAGTTAAGAAAATATTACTTTAGATGTAGAATAAGTAGTTGTCAGAAATTAAAATATTGTAAATCTGATGTAGTACTAAATATAAGTTTAGATGGATAATGCAAAAATATTCGTTTGAAAAGTGGAGACTGAATAGAATTGCAAAGGATGCTCAAAGCGTAAATGAGAAAAAAGAGCCAGAGAATAAAGTTTTCTTTAAATTTAATTCTTCGTTTTCTCAGTAAAATAATAAGAAGTTGCACACTTATTAACTCATGTTTTACAGATAAAAATCTAAAGCTACTGTATGGAAATTGCATCATTTTTTTAATTTTTAAATTTTGTAATGTTTTAAAACGTAGCAGTACTCCTTTTTTTTAATTTAAATATTCATTAATTAAAAATTTTTGTAAAATTTTACATACTTTAATGAAGTTAAGAATTTCATATACATATTTTATACCAAATCTCAAATTATCAAATTCAAAGTTTTGAAATTCACTGTTGTTTACCTAAATACTACATTTATCACTCTATTAATTCAAAATGTAAATATGCATTAGTAGAAAAGAGGGTCAGTATAAAGTAAGAGTATAAAGTATGAGTATGCAGAGTAGGAAGCAAATTCTTACATTAACAAATTCGTTAAAATATAAGTTCACAGCTTTTTTTAACTTAAAAAATATTCTATATATTAAATATATTTTATTCTATTCTATATATTAAAACTAAAGTAAATAAGTGTATAATAAATCATCTAATCACTCATTATAACCTATATTAACTGTTACTATATTATTATTAACTATTACTATTATTTTAGAAATTTATCGTGTCAGAAAATTATTTGAAACTGCTATGAGAATTTTGGAGAGCTTTAAAACTGCACATGACAGCTGCAGCTGCGATAGTCAGCATGCACATTCTACTCTTTTTCCTGTTCAGTTTTAATAAATTTAAAGAAGGAGGAATGAAGCGCGCAGGTTTTACATGCAGGAAAATGTTAAACGTGAAGATGCTGAAGCCACGTTATTTTTAGTAGACATTGGTAATTGAGTGTAACTGCATTTTTTGTATAAAAATTTGCTTTCTCAAAACGTTTTTTTTTTTGCTGGCGAGATAAAAAAACTTCGTTTAACCATGCAAGTTGAAATTTTACAAGGCTGTTCTACATATCGTTGGCTGCGTCCCGAACTAAAATCAATTACCTTTTTCAACCGTATTTGCTTTTTTTAAATGCTAACGTTGCAAAACGAACATTATTTTTTCATATTTGCAATTTAAATGTCAACTATTTTGCTGAAACTCAAATTTTAGTTCGAGTGATAGTCACCTTTCAGAATTTTAATAATTTTCTTGTTTTTTTTTTTATTTAATGGTTTTTTTGTTGTAGATTTAGATAATTAGAGATTTAGATAATTAAAAAGATATCGTAATTAATTATCGTTTGAAGATTTTTAGATTTTAAATCATAAAAATCACTTCTTTTCGACTGAGTTTAGTAAGAGACTACCCCTTAAAATTACGCGCAAAATAAGAAAAAAAAAACGCTAACAAATCTATATAATTAAAGACGATACAAAAAAACATCTCTACCAAAGTTAATCGTTCTTATCTTAGAAAAAAATCCATCCACCTACTCTAGTGTTAATTTGGACAGAGACGCAGGAGGATGGACAAGTACAAAGCGTTAGTAGTTTTTCTAATAGCGCGCTCCATTCGATTTCCCGGCGCTTTATCGCGTTTATCGAGCTTATCAGAGCAGTCGACGTTATTCAGCCCTGTCGCCGAGACTTTTCCATTCCGTCAAAACCTTTTGCGGATTATGATGGATCGAGGCGTAAGCGCCCCCGCGGATGAATATACGCACCATAGACCGGTGCGAGAGCCTTTATCAATATTTTCGGTACACTATATACCGTGTCAAGACAAATTATGGTGAATGCTGTATGAAAAAACAGGAGCTTCGTAGTTTTTTCTTGACTCTACTGTGCGTTGGGCGTGAGTGTGGATGGAAATGCAGTCGGTGGAAAACGTTCAATTCACCGTTTTGATGCGGTACTTAATTTGCGTTCACGGTTTGCTGAATGCGCATGCTAACGCCCTTTACCTGATAGTATTGCATGTCGCGCTGCAAGAGGATCCTCACTCGATCGACTAAATTTCCATCTTCCATGATCTCCATGCTGATTTATCTACAAAAGGAATAAAATGCGAATTGTTTTAATTTAAGCCTTTCCCCTTTTTTCGAGGGAAAAATATTTCGTTACGTAACATCGAAGGGAAAAATCGAAAAGTAACATGCATTTACTGTTATATCTCTAATAAGTAATTATTATCAATGCTAATCACATTACTATGAAAGTAAAAACTGATTAAATATTTATACTATACAGGGGACCAAACTAAATATTTGTTTACATCATTGAAATTAAGAGGGTGGCTTTATGCTCCGCCTCGCAGATGGCAAAGATAATAAATAAACTCACAAGGTTTTTTATGTCACTTACGTATTACGTAAACTGCGGCGTTAATATACCTATCTAAATGAGAGTTAATGGCTTAAAGTCTAAAATGATGATAAATTACCGTCTTCTAAGTTCAAAGGAACCATAAAGTTTAGATAGCTAATGAAATTTATTACAGTTTCGAATTTTTTAAATTATATTTAGTTTTAAATAAATATTTTTTATTTGGGATAAAATAAATAAATAACAATAAAGTTTTAAATAGATTCAAAAATTTTATTTACACATAATATTTACATAAATATATTACTTAAGAAAATTTTTAAGAAGTCTTTGTTTTTTCTATGTACAAATTAATTTTAGGTAACACATGATTCATATTTATAATTTTTTGTCAGTACTTTCGAAATGCTCGGGAAATGAAACTGGCATTTTAACAATTTCAGAAATTTCTTATTTTAATAAATCATTCATAGATTTTCCATCATGTTTGTAGATCCATTTACCATTGATGAAATCATAACGTTTTGGGCCAGATTTTGGAGATGACAACCAGATCTGTTGATTTGGTACTTGTCGATTGATTACATAAGTCCCATATTCAGGTCCAAATTTTATTGTTAATACCCCATCCTGAAAATAACAAAATTTTAAAATCTATAAAAGAAGTACAAGAATAACAATAGAATATTATATATATATCTATAAAATAGGATCTGGATTTGTAATTTCAAATTAAAAACTAATTTACAAATACTAACCCCATAGGATACATCGGCATCCTGTAAATGTGTAGCCTTCTCAATAAGTTCATCAAAATATTCTGTCAAATATTCCAAAGTTTCATTAGAAACTTCTATGAAGTTACTATCCTTAGCATCACTAAAATAGACATTTTTTTAATTGACTAAAGAAATTATTAAAATTTAAATAATAAAATCAATTAATTTAATTACAAAAATTATGGTATGCAATTTAAGTGCAGTGATGTTTATTTAAAAATTAATTTAAAAATATACTTACTCGATACAATCCTTAAAAAATCTTAATAAACAAATAGATTGGCACTTTGACACTTTTAACTACCACAATATTTGTAATTAAATTACTATAAAAGGTGTAGTAATTTATTGTTAATTAAAAACTAATGGTTTCAAAAGTAAACATAATATATCTCGTTTTATTTATTAAAATTTCAAACTTTTACTCACTTTTCTGTCGAAAATTGATGTTGGAAACAGATATTTAGTTTTTCTAATTGCGGTTTTTCTCTTGAATATTTGGAAATTACACTGTTTTTATTAGTCACAATATAACCTCTCCTGTAAATCTCATATATATTTTGATGTTGACAAAGCAAAGTATTTTTAAAATCCTTCTTTGTTAAAGTAGAGATAAATATAGGAATCCTAGAGCCTTTGCTAGCTACACTAATCATTATAGTATTGTTTATTCGATAAATTATTGATCAAGCTTTGGTTAGAATTAAAACTACAGAGGTCATGCTCTCATGCTTCGGCAGTTGCTGCGGATTTCCTAAAAAATACACTGCAGAGAACAGTGTAAATACTGCATAATCGTACGTCGATAACTTAGCATTCTGATAAAAAACTCTTTGGATAAATCACGTTTTATTTCACCCTTATACTCTTCAATTATTATAATAATAATAATTTCAAAAAACGTATACAAGTTATATAAGTTTTATAGTAACTTTTCGATGTACAATTTAATTGTTTTACTTCTAGAAAAAGACGATATAGCATCAAACCACATTTTTAAAATGCTACATTTAAGTGCATTTTAATTTAAAAGTTTGATTCTGTCAATTAAAAATTTTAATCATTCATATAATAACAATAACAAGTCTTAAACAAAGCGCGCGAAGTTTGATTTTATAACCTACATTATATGCGTAATGAACGCATTCCGAAGATTTGGAATAAATTCTGTGAAACTGTACATTTTTATTATCTCTTGGAATTTGTCAATAAAAATATCTAGAAAATGTGAAAAAATTGTCTTTTATTCTTTATTGATTTCGTTTCCTTGTATTGAGAAATAAAGTGATTAAGCACGCTCGTAGAATTCATTATTACATGGAAAGTAAATATGCATGTGCAGGCGAATGCTTAAACATTTACTTTCTTTTTAAAAAATGTTAATAAATATATATTATTTATCTAAGGTTAAAGGTTTGTCCAGAACTTCTGACGTCTATTTCATGTGTTTGATTTGAATTCCCCTCTACTGCTGGTTTTATAATTTTTTCTTTTTTTGCTAAATCGAAATATCGATATAAATACGTCGAAGAAGATCGAGAAGCCACAATCTCTCGTAAGATGGAGGCAAATCCCCGAGTTTTCTTGTTGTCAGCCTTGTCAGTTTTTATAACTATTTTTACTGTTCAAGTAAAAGCCGCTGGTAGGTCAATTATACTCCTATTAATTAAATAAAATCCTACTTAAATTCGTTTTCTAATTTCTAATTCTAATAAATAAATTCTTTAAGGTATATAAATTAACGTTCTATATAAATAAATATATTTCTTATAAGGTCGTCTTATATTTGAGGAAAATTTTAATTCTAAAAATTTGGATAGAAATCGTTGGGATCGAGAAATAAGAATACCACTTGATCCAGTAAGTTTGCACCTAGAAAACAATATAAGTTTCATTAACTGTTACATTCATATATACTAACTTTTTTTGTATTATACACTTATCTACAAAATGTTTTTTTCACAGGACTATCAATTTTGTGTTTATCACAAACACAGTGACACTATACAAATTAGAGATGGAATACTTCATATAAAACCAAGCTTATTTGAAGATTCATATGGAGAAGATGCCGTTTATTCTGGGAATTTACGACTTGCTGAGTAAGTTCTTGAGTGTCAGTCATCATCTAAAAATCATGTAAAAACAGAAAATTTAAATTAAAATCTCAAGCTATCAAAGAGCTATTATAATGTACACGTATATTTAATGAAAAATATCGACGAATGTTGAAAATGGATTGCAAGTATTTCACGCGTTGTATCAATGCAGGAAAAATAGATTTTTTTTCTGAAAAAATGAGCGCATCGCGGAAAATTGTTGTAACTGTAATCAATCACTTGTTGACTAGAAGTCAAAAATTGCAATACCGTTAGCTTTCTAAGACTCTACGTACAAAGTTTTTTAAAATAAAATTTTATCGGAAATATTAATGACGATATCAAATACCGTTTTTTTTACATTACAGCTGCACCGGTTCCTCGACCCAAGAATGTCAGCAGCAAGCAAGATCGTACCAGATTCTTCCCCCCGTTATTTCTGCTAAACTTAATACGAGAAATCACTTGGAATTTCGATACGGTATAATCGAAGTTCGAGCTAAATTTCCTGAAGGAGATTGGCTGTATCCAGGTATTTGTTTTTTTTTTTAATACGTGCTCACATGAGCTATCGAAAAATGAATTTTGATTGAATGAATTGAAATTTTGCAGTAATTGATTTAATTTTTTTTTGTGCTTTAAAAATAAGTCGAATCACAAATTAACGTACAAAAACAATAAAAATTAGATTTATAAGTACTTGATGTTTACTATACAACACTTTAGTTTTAATTTACTTTTTCATAGTAAAAATAAGATTGTTTACACTGCGGGCAATTATTATTCTATTTTAATTTCTTTAACAGCTCTCTCAATTACGATACTCATACTCATATATACGATACTCGTACGATAATCGTAGCATTTTTAATTTTTTAATTTGAAAACAATGTCATAATAATTAGAAAGTATACTGGTATAGTGCCGCCAGTATGTAGACAATTTCTGCGAACTGAGAAAGGCGCATCTTCAATAAACTGTGCGAGAATTTAAAAATACAATCCTAATTACATGCGCATTGAAGCATCATTAATCATTTCTATTCTTTTTCAATTTAAGAGGAAAACTGACATAATTTACTAGAACAATGAACCGTAAGAATTTTAAAAATTTCGATGATAAGTTAAGGAAAAGTTTCCGTTCAATTTGTGAAAAAAAAACTGTAGTAAAAAATTTCATATTTGCAATAATACATATGCTAATAAATAATTATAATCGAATAGGTAATTGACAATTTAATTAGCTAATGCAGAAACACTTTAAGAAGTTCAAAGTAATTATCTTACCTTTACGATTACATTCAAATTTCTGAGTAATCAATCTTATGAATATTTACAATGGAAATTAAGATTTTCAGCTTCGACTGAATTGTATTTGAATTTTATTCCCAGACACGGGGAATTACAACCTCATTTAGCATGAAACATTTTCTAACGATTCCAATAAATAAGTGCACAGTCTCGCAACTGCAAGTTTAATTATACTCCTCAATGGCACTATAATCACAGCAGCCTTCTGAGCACACTCGCATTGTTAAAACAAATCAGCCAACAGCAAACGAAAGAAAAAAAGAAAAAAATCTTCGAGCACCGTAAACAAAGAAAAGAACTTTATCAAACCCCGTTAAATTCGCACAGAAATTTGGCTGGAGTCGTTGTACAAGAGCTTCGACCCTCGCCACGCCAACGCGCGCATCTACCTCGGCCGGGCGCGGGGAAATTCACTGCTGACGAGAATCGGCAATTCCCACGACGACTCCGGCGGCAGGCTCCTGGAATTCGGGCTGGGCAACGGCACCGGCAACGATTTCAGGGAGCAACTGGTGACCAAGAGGACCGGATACGGCTCCACGTGGAGCGACGATTTCCACGCTTACAAGACAACTTGGTCCAACCGTGGATTTACCTTTCACGTGGACGACGAGGAGGTCGGCAGAATTGATCGCGACGATATGGTTCCTTTCGATGAGAAGGTTAGTTGAGATTAATTGGACTTCTTTAAATTATTAGGGTTTATTTAGTATTAACAGATTAAAAAATTTATTGCACCTTTCCATTGCTGCTTTCTACCTTGAAGCAATTGTAATGCCGGAGCGTGCAAATCACTGTAAGCGCATAAGTTATAAAAAAAATTATGAATGCTTTCCTTGCGAAATGAAAGACGTTCGTTAAAATGTTTAAAATTGTTACGGCGTGTAAACGGCTTGCAACGTGGGTATATTGCATTATAGTTGTTAGATTCATATTTTAGATGTATTTACCGATAAAAGAAAATAAGCGGTCAATGACGTCAACGTTTGAATCAATGAACTTGGTCGCTCGTTCGCGAGATTCGTCATTTCGTCCCATCTAGTATTTACATACGGTTATATCGGTGAAGTGCTCGGATTCGGGTCGAGGTTGAAACGCCAATTAAAAACAGATTTTTGGACGCTAAGCCCGCACTAAATCTCTTATCGACCGGTGTGACATAATTACTGCAAGAGTGCATGTTAAAGAGTACTCCTGCAGGTTTAAATAAAGAAACTTCATTATAGTCATTAAAAATTTTTAAGTCAAAATTGAATTGATAAGTGAATGTACAATGTGTCAAATAATATTATGGACTTGATATGTAATCTTAAATTTCGCAATTAATGCGTATAATCTATGCTATTTTACGCAATTAATCTAAACGCGTATTTTTATAGTAGATTGATAGTAACAATTTGGGAAATCCAATCTGTTATTGAGTACTTGCGTTGGAATAGATTTTTACTATTTTTCAGTAATTGTAATTAATAATAAAAAATTAATAGGCGATAAAAAATGTGTTAACTGTTTTTAGCAAAATGTTTACATCGCATGAATTTATTGTATAATGTATTAGGAACTTGTATCATTAGTCACATAATTTGATGTAAGCTTTTTTAAAGGCTAGTTTTTAGGTGTTTTTTTTATAAGTATTTTTAGTGAATTAAAATGATTTATTATAAAAAAGATATTAAATCAGCATAATTTCAATGAGAAATATGCTTAAGTGAAAGTGTATAAATTAGAATCAAAGTTTGGTAGAAAAATCTAGATTTTAACGCACGTAATACCCGATTAATTGGACTCAGGAAAAGCGTAAATTCATTAGTAACTTCGCAGTGTTCGCCAAGCAAAACTATCGCGTCAGAGCTGCAATGCAAAGAAGTAAGAAAAATTTATTACTTTCAGTTTTATCTCTCGATCGGATTGGGAGTCGGTGGCGTTACCGCTTTCCCGGATGAAACACAAACAAACTCTTATGTAAAACCCTGGAAAAACACAAGTCCAAAGGTAGGAAAAAATAGACGGCGCAAACGTTATTTTCGTCTAATGTCTTTTCAATTGATATAATATATATTTTCCTCAAAGGCGGCGCTCTCGTTTTGGAAGGCGAAGGACAAATGGTTGCCCACGTGGCAGAAGAATGACGGAAGTGACACTGCTCTACAAATAGATTACATCAAAGTCTGGACTCTGGATTAAATTGCGGCATCGATGTACTTTTGCCTCGCATTGGGAACTGCATTTTTTTTACGACTCAACAGAATCAATTCTGACAAATAATTATTAAAATTAGAGAATTTGTATAGTTAGTAATTTTGAATAAATTAAAAAAATCTTATCCTCTCCTGCAATCTTAATTTGTGATCTTGTCGAGAGCAACGCGTCAGCGGTAAGTACCAATGATACCAAAACGCATTCGAAAGTTAAAATTCTGGACGAAGATCGTGTTCTCACGGCCGCGGTCGAAAAAATTCGGTTCTTAAGACCTCGACGCATCGGAGAGCAGGGGCACTTTAAGAGATTCAAGAAATCCGCAACATCCGGTAAAAAGTGCATCGGCTCCGATACATAAAGAAGTGTATAAAGTCCGCAAGCGCACGAAAGGTAATACCGTAAACAGTCGGGGAGGAGATATTCCGAGGCTCTTACCTCCTATTTTCTCTCTCTCTCTCTCTATCTCTCTCCGCGCCTGCTGACTTTTTTTGCGCGCGCAGAATTAAGCGCCTCGGCACAAAGTGGATTCAAAGAAAAGAGGCGGCCGCGGGAACGCGGACGGGTGTGCACCGAGCGCCGCGGGGGTAAGGACAAAAGGAACGAGAGACGCGCGGCCGGCGAAAGACGCTAATCATTTTTCCATCGACGCGTGCATTAAAGTCCAGGAATGACAATAATCATCCTCTGTACACGCATCGCGTCGAGCTCCGTTACAAGGTCGTACCCAAGCGCAACAGGAGCAAGAAGAAGAAGAAGAAGAAGCGAAGACAAGAAGAAGGACTGCGCAGCGGGCTGCTTAATAACGTATTAACTATATCCCTTGTATACGATCCTGCAGTTCTCTCTCTCTCTCTCTCTCTCTCTCTCTCTCTCTCTCGAGATCTTAAAATTCTTTCCTCCTTTTTTGCCCTCATCACGTAGCAATGTCAATGCTATACGCGCGGACGGGGAACCGGTTTTTGAGGAAGCTCCGTCTCTTTCTCTCGAGCACACGCGCTCTGCTCAAAAAGTTATTGTTTCTCCCGAGTAAATGTATAAAACACGCCGAGGGAAAGACAGAGAAAGATAGAGATAGAGAGAGAGAGAGAGAGAGAGAGAGAGGTAGCAAAATCGCCGGCAGGGAGGTCGCGCTCGGGATCGATTATCAATTTCACAACTCGCGCGCGCCGAACATCGCAGTCGACTCATATGGCTCGGGCGGCGCACTTCGCCGTTATACACCGATCGGGGAACAGGTATATATCAGCCAGCGGAGATCGAGATCGGCGCCGATTGGCCCTTAGCGCGCGCGGCTTCGAAATTTCGCGTGGCCCGGAGGAAAGAGAGAGAGAGAGAGGTGTCACTTCTGGATAGCGGGCTGTCTTTTTTTTTTCGACCGCGGGGCCGCAAAGTCATACGGGATCTCGCCGCTCGCCGAGCTGGACCTCTTATCGTGAGTTTCGGCTTTGATTTTATAAACGTGACGCCAGAATTAGCTCATCGGCGAATACTTTGATACATAGTGTTTGTTGACGATCGCTTGTGCGCATTTGATTACGACTGCGAATAATCGCTGGTTTTGTTTATCATTCGTACGTGCAGGTTTTTTTTATCAAAAAATTGGCGAAAAAAGGTACGGAGTTAAAAAGGTAGCTTTTTGAATAAAAATTAATAAATTAAGAAATTTTTGCGTTACTTAATTAAGCCACTTACGTAAATAAAGTTTTTGCGCTATTATTTGGGCTTGAAATGTTTGTTAGTATTATTATTAGGTGTTTATTGGTAAGAAATTAAAAAACCCCATTATCTTAATTTCACAAAGTTCTACTTCTTATACTTTATTCTTCATTAATAATATTTTTCTCTTTAATAGTATAAAATAAATAGTTGAAATTTTTTATGATTCATACGATTTATATTGGATATAAAAGTTTTAAATAGAAAGTGACCTTTTTATCTTGTACGAAAGCGGGTTCAACAGATTAAGTAGAGTAATCCCGGTATAGTAAGACTGCAAAAAGTTTCTAAAACATTTATTTTTTACATATCCTTGGCTTTCTTTTGCTTTGTGCAGTCCTTATACGCCTCGATATCCTTCATAATTTTTATTTAATAACTTAAGAGTAATCAACGCAATTTCAATGCTTTTTCTTGAGAGGTGTTAAATTACTCTAATGTATAAAATCAAGCGAATCTTTTGTGAAAGGTTGTTGAAACAACTTCTTAATAGACTTGGATATAATTTTTCCATCAATAATTCTATTTTAGTAACAGTATTAACTTTATAATTTTTTTATTAAAAAGATGAAGTATAATTTGAAAATCTTTTAAAATTGAATTGAACCAACTATATTTAACTAACTAATTAATTAACTACATTTCGATAATAAATCGATAGATGAATCTTCACTACTGATCATTCATATATCTTTACGTAATTTTGCAGTTCAATTCTATTTACCAAAATTATTAAATTTATGTAATATACATGCCTTATAATATAAATATAATGCATATATATTGCTTTTCGAATTTTTTAAGAATTTTATTCGTAATCTAAAATCTTAAAAAATTGATTCAAAATTAACATTATTTATGATAAAAAATTTGTACGTAATTTTATTTATACAATATTTTTATTTTTCAGCTACGAATTTTTAATTTTATAAAAGAGGATTTTAACGCTACGATGAAGATAAACATTATTTTAATGATCGTAGGAATCACTGTTGTTGATTCCTGCTGTGGTGCAGACTTACACCGAGTTTTGCGATTAAAACGAGCAGGTGAGATTATTTTAATAGTACATTCAAATAAATAATAAGGTTTGAATAAATATTTACACGTAATATTTTTTAAATTAAAAAATTAAAAATTAATATACATAATAGATTAATAATAAAAAAAAAATTAATATATATATATATGTATATAATAGATTTCAATAAATTCAGAACTGATCATTAATAATGTAGTATTACTTAAGTTTACGTAAAAACTACACCAAAATGTAGACAAGAGCTACATAACTTTTTTTATTTTCAGAAACAGATTTTATTCTCCGCAGTTGTACTGCAAGTGCAGAATTAATTAGAAAACATCGCACTAACGATCCTGCTGAATTAGCTGAACAAAGATCTAATGCACCAAAACTTGCTTCAGCATCTTTAGTATTAGATAATTCGAAAAACAATGATTCTAATCTTAATAGTAATAACATAAGAGACAACTTAAGATCACGTACTAGATCAAGTAGTAGGCATTTAGTAGATAAAATTACGACTGATACTCCACTTGGAACCGTAGATATTAAGACTATAACACAGGATATTCCAAAAACATTTAAGAAAAAAGATCCATTACCTGAATTAGATAGAAATGGTGCTGCTAGACAATTAGATACTGATACGCCTATCATCGTGGTTCAACCATTGAAACATTAGGCTAGCACAAAAAAAAAAGATTATAAATTTTGTTTATATACAATTTATTTAATGAGAATTATTTAATCATAAACAAAATTATAAATCTAAAGTTTTTACACAAAATCAAAATATTTTCAACTAGGTGGAGCATTAACACCTTCTGGTAACCTTTGAACTTCAACCTGAAATATAAAAATTTAATATGGTTATTCTAAAGGTAAAAAGTTATTAATGCTATTTTTATAATATCAAACAAGAATGAAAAAATATTGTTTGTCTTAAATGAATTTAAGTATTTTTAAGAATAAATGTTGTATATAATTCACCTTTGTCACTTTCATTGCTACACCTTCTGGTAAATTCCTTTGAATGTATTCTATGAACGTATCTGCTGTTGAACCTGTCAGTCTTAAAAAATCCAAAAATCTATAATAAGTTCTCATTTCGTACTGAACCCTATGTTTTTTTTTCACATGTTTTGCTTTAAGAAGAGTCAGTCGCTCAAAATGTGGTTTACGTGGAGAAGTGCTAAAATACAAAATGTATTTATAAACATTACATTGCAATATTAGTAAAAAAATTCAAAAATATTAACTTTAAACTTACTTTCCACCTACGGTAATACCTAAATGGGATGCTGCAGTGGTAGCAAAAATTCCGTAACTTTTTAGTACAGCAGGATCATTACCCCGAACTTCAACTTCTATTTTTTTATAAAGTTTATCAGGCTTGGCCTGTACAATAACATGAAATTTTAATTGACGTTTTATTAACAACCTAAAATTAAATATTAACAACCTAAAATTTTACCGTTTCTGCAGATACAGCATTAGTAGAAAAGGGTTTACAAAGTAGTGCTGCAGACACTTGGTTTGCTTGAGTTTGTTTAAATACTAAATTAGAAACACCATTCAAAACCTAAAATATTTTTATTTTTATATAATTGTAAATAATATTAAAAGCAACAAAATTAATAATACAGTTTTTTTTAGAGTGAATACATCCTAACCTTTATTTTAAGATAAACAAGTTTTTTTACTCACCCTAGATAAAAACATTTTATTTTTTATATGAAATATGTTTAGAATACTAATTATATTCACAAAAAAATGTTGTTAGAAAAAACTTTTATGAAGTAATTTATTTAAAAACGGTTTGTTCACACATCGCGCATTCTTAATCCATTAGCATCTTCTTTATCGACGATACTGATGCGCACTTGATAAAACAGTAACGTCTCAAATTAATCTCTTTGCATGCTTATACACTGTTTTAAAGTCGAAATGTAAATTTACAGGATTAGGTAAAACAATAAATTAATAATAGCAAATAATTATATATGTGTAATGCACTTTTGATAAAGAATTACAGAATTTATTTTGAAAAATACATAAGACTACATTATGTGCTTTTTACACATAAAAAACATTTATAATTATACTTATACATTATTACATTTCGTGAAAAAAGTGAGAATTAATTAACATCTACTTAAAACATCATAATAATTATGACTCAAAGTAAAATCAAATCATAAAAATAAAATGTGTACAATGAACTGCTTTACACTATACTAGTTGGTAAAAAGTTTAATTCAGTTCGAAATCCTATTAAACATATTTAAATTTCAACGCCTATTGTTCATGAATGCAGGATTATTATTAAAAGGTCTTCCTTGAAAATTGGAAAAATTTTGCTGTGGTGGCTGCCAATTACTTAATGTATTTCCCATTAATAGATTTCCTAGTGCACCGCCTGCATTTCCAGGTCCTCCTGTATTACCACCACCACCACCAGCACCACCGCCTTGCCAATTACCACCTGACATCCAATTCTGATTCCTATTAGGCTGTTGTTGAGGGGCTTGCTGCCACATTGATTTATTCGGATTGTTCATACCCATGCCCATACCCATATTCATATTCATGTTTGGATTTGGCATATTTGCATTCATTCCTCCTCCTCCGCCACCGCTAGAGCCACTATTACCACCCATATTATTCATTGGAAAATTCGACTTATTGACCCAGTTATCATTAGGTTTATCTCTACCCCACATAGAAGACTGATTTTGTTGATTTGACTGATTATTCCAACGCGGCTCTGGATTTTTTGTGCTTGATGGTGGATGATCATCCCAAGGATCTCTTGCATCTTCAGGTAAATCATTCCAATCTTCTTTATCATTTCTAAACGGTTTCTCTGGAGGCTCCCACCTCGGCTCGTGCCTTGACTCATGTCTAGGTTCGTGCCTTTGTTCATGTCTTGGTTCATGTCTTGGTTCATGACGAGAGTCGTGTCTTGATTCGTGTCTAAGAGGCTCCCGCATTTGAGGTTCCCGCATTGGAGGCTCTCGCATTGGAGGCTCTCGCATTGGAGGCTCTTTTCTTTGTCCCACTACGTCCCAATTAGTTGAACCTGAATTAGAAGAAGATGGTCCCTTCCAACGATTGTTCGGATTATTTTGTGGAGGCTGTACTTGATTTTTATTATTCCAAGAACTTGTTGGTGCAGGATTATCCCATGTGTCATTTGGACGATACCTATTAGTATTATTACCCCTGCAAAAATTATAAAATATGAGTTGAAATATTTGAATATTACTTATAATTTTTTTAATTAAATCGAAGAGCTAGTATTTATAGAATTACAGTATTTTAATAGTATAATAAACCTACCCTTGATTCCAATTTGATGATGAATTTGGCGGGCCTGATGACCATGATGACTTTTCTTTTTCTTGTCTTGACCAGCCACTTCCTTCATTAACGTTACCTCTAGTGGGTATATCCCATTCATCGGCATAACGTCGAGGAGGAGGACTCTTTTGTCTACTAGACATACTTTGTCTTGGCGGAGATCCTCTGTAATGTGGCGGAGATGGACGCCGAGGCGGTGAATTATGTCTACGAGGAGGTGAATTTTGTCGTCCACCGGGTATATTTCTTGAAGAGGAATGTTGGCGAAAACTTGGAGAAGCAGGTCTTCTCGGAGGCGAAATTGGTCTTCTTGGAGGTGAGACTGGACGTCTAGATGGTGAAATTGGTCGACGCGGAGGCGACTGTTGGCGAGGAGGTGATCTCATCATTTGCCGTGGAGGAGACATTCGTCGCGGAGGACTTGGTCTGCTCCATCTTTCTTGCGGTTCATGAGATCGACCCCATGAATCTGAAATTTTGTTTTCAAATTTTATTTAGAAGTAAAAAAATTTACCATCAAGTGCAAGTTTTAGAAACTTTATTAAAATTTATAGTTACCTTGAGTTTCTTGTTTACGATAGTTTCCTCCTTGGAAACGATTAGGACCAGGCTTCTGATAAGGCGCAGTACTCTGTTTTTGTTGAACCGATTGAGTCATCTTCATGCGACTTGATTTACCTATTGGAGCAATTAAATTAGGTTCTAGTGGAGGTATATTGTCATATTTTTTACTTTTTCCAGGGCCAGGTAGAGGACCTGGCATATCTCTGCTGTTAGACGTTGTAATTATAATGTCTTTAGGTCCTGTTTCTTTTACCAGCCGTCCTTTCATTGGATTTCCCTTGAACTCATCATCTAATCCAGGATCAGGCGGAGCTATTCTATCCCAAACCGAACGAGGTGGCAATTGACTTTGCAATTTATTTGTTTTTTCTATAGCAAGATTTAACATTTCTGCTAACTTTTTGACCGTATCATTATCAACTGAACCACCGACACCTGTAAGTTTTTCTTTTGCAGCGTCTAGAATCTTTTTCTGCTCTTGCACTTCTTGTGCAATGGCTGTTGGCTCAACACGATTACTGGACAATTTTTCTCGTAAATCACAATTATCAACGTCACGAAGTTTTTTATCATGCATTGGATTAGGACGAATATTCGGCCCTAAAAATAGATTAAAAATGAAACATGAAAATATTTTGGGTTAAATTTGGTATTTAATTGATAAATTTTATATAAAAATTACCTAGCCATGGTTTATCAAATTGTTTGAATTTCTTTGCTCCTGGATAAAAGGTTCCTGTATCAGAACCAGGATAAGGTCTTTTGCCTTGAAATTTAATTGCGGGATTAAAATTCGGATTGGGAAAGAATTTCTTTCCTGTTATAAAACCAGGTTTAGCTTTAAAACCTTTTACAAACTTTATAGGTCCTTTTTTAAAGGGTGGTTGATTTGTTACCATGCCAGCATTATATTTAAGAGCTGCAATTTGCTTTGATTTGCTAATCAGACCAACGGGAGCAGTATTTGAACCTTCAATACCTGAAGACTTTAAAAGATTCTTCATATTTCTACGTTCCATTGACATAACAATATCAAATCCAAAATTTTTAGGTGTTGTATCTACAATACATGCTTTAATTGGAATAAACGGATTTCCGTAAACACTATCTGCTGGTTGACATAATTCTAAAATTGATCGAGTAGCTTGCTTTGTTAAATTTGTTATAACAACTATACGACCAAGTGTAGTCATCTTTCTAAGTGCAGAAATTACTTCAATTGCTGCAAAATAAAAAAAAAAACATTATTAAATTTTACTAACAAAAAGTATTTTTCTTTATTTATTTTTAATAGTTTTACTTACATCGCCCGAATACATTATTAGTGTTCACGATTGCCACTGCTTTGGTGTTAGTAATAACTTTGTCTATTTGGCTCATAACTATTTTAGGTTTACCAGTAACAAATGTAGCATTCTTTATTTCATTCAATTCACATAAGATCTCGGCTTCAACAATTTCTTTTTGAATATCTACTCCTATAACTTTTTGACATTTCTAGAAAAATTAAAAAAAATATTTTAATTTCAATAGTTAAAATAAAAATGTAAAAGGTTAATGCAACCGCTAATACATACAGATGCCAATAGTAAACTAATAAGGCCTGTACCGCAACCAATTTCAATTATTGTAGTTTTCTTTGTGGGAACCAAGTACTCTGTAATAACGTTTGATAGCACTTCAACTCCTGCTAAATTAGCCCACACATTTGCTTTTGGTGCTAGTTGAATCTTTACAGGACCTACATTATCATCAAGAGTTTCAGACCCCAATAAAAACGTATTGTTCGTTTTTATTACATTGTTTTCTCTGTAAACAAAATAAAATAAATGAAATAATTTCTATAAAAAAAAAAAAAAAAAAAAAATTAAAAAAGCTTTGTAAAGATTTTTTTGACACGCTTTAATAAAAAATAAAAAATTTTAGTTTTTTATAAACAAATAAACGTTGTCTATACATTTATAATACTTATAATTATAAAAAAACTTACTTGATTATAGTTTTTAAATATAAAGATTTTACATTGCAATCTTTTCCTGGTCCATTTTCAAATAGATCTTTAATTTTATCCATAAACTCAGAGCTAATGTTTTTTCCAGTAATGTGCATCATTAAATCTTGCTTGCGATTGCAACGAAGTAATAATGTCAAACCCTCAAGATTTTTAATAAATGGTTTGTTATTTTCATCCGTTTTTTCAGCATCAGTTTCCGGCTTAGTAGTGGTACTGCTTTCTTGATTATCCTCGGATGCATTTTTTGTATTTTGAGCTGCATTTTCTGATTCACTTTCTTTGACTTCTTCTTTTTCATTTGTTGATGACTCTTCTTCTAATGTTCGAAGAAATTCTTCAAATACCTGTAAGAAGGAACTCATATTATCACTATTATTTATTAGAGTTTAAAATGAAGTAACATTACTTGTTTATTAATTTCAAATAAAAAAATGCATCAAGAAATTTTGATTTTTAAAAAGGTAAGATAAATTTCAAAATTATAAATTTAATTATAAAATACAATTAAAAAATGGATTCCAGTACAAATATATTTAGTTACTTAAAAACTTTGTTAAATATACCACTATTGCAAACAAAAATACACTAAATTTACTGATTTTGCAGAATTTAACAAATATTTCAAAATTATACCCTTGAACAACGAAAATTAGCGAAATTCGAAAAATAATAAATTTGTTACCAACGATGTCAGTTTTACTTAAATCCCTACTATAAGCAATGTATTGTACCACTAATATTATTTCAGTAAAAGTTATCCTTTTTAAGAAAATTCTTAATCTCCACATGTTTTATGTAAGAGATATATTAAAAATGTATACAAGGGACAGATGGAGTCTTTTTTTTACTATTCATAATGTCTATTGCTGCGTGCTTGAAATAGTTCATTAACTTTTTCAAAAAGTGCTAGCATTATAGCACTTTTATTTATTTATAATACGTGATAAATTGCTTCATTTATCATTCTTCTTGTTTTTTAATTGAAGAAACAGATTGTTCTATTTCTTTAACTATTTTGAAGTTCTTTACTTCACAAGAAATTCTTGCATCTCCAGTTACTATATTCAGGTTCATGGTTTTTGTTAAAAATTCTAGTAATACTGATCTTTTAAAAATATCTTTATCAATCCCAGCTGATTCATGCAGCATGTAGATCCACATAATTCATAAACTACACTTTTTTAAAGTATTGTTCTATTTGTAACTGAAATGCAAATGCAAATTTATTTATTATTAAATCTTGTAATCTTCCACAAGTTCTTGATTCACTAAGAATGTAGATATATCTATCTTTGGTGGTTAGTTTTCAATTACAGAAAACTTGTAAAGCAAATATTTTCGTTATCGATGTAATTCGTGAATATATAGGACTAAGTTACAGTTGTTCAATAATATTGAACAGATCTTCCTTAGTATGTATTATATTCAATAACTTTAATTGATAAAGAAATTATTCCATCCATCCCTTGTCTTTTTTATACATTTTGCACATTCTTTCAAACTGCCTGGATCGATCGTAAGATGGTATACCTTCACAACACGCATTACAAAAGGTGGATAATCTTCTTCATTTTCCACCTTAGCATCTGGAACACCAGGAATCACTTGCCAGTTAGTTTGAGTTTTCTTGGTATCAGATGTATTTTCAGCTTCTTTATCCTCCTCCTTTGAAGTATCTTGATTATGCTTTTTGTTGCCTAAACATGTCACACAAAATTCATCACTTTCAATGAACAGAAGTAATAAATACAAAAACAAAAAGAAAAACCATAAAACTATGTCCTGTTATTAAATACTGCAGAATAATATAAATAAAGCTGTTATAGTTACTAAATATTACCAATTATATTTTCCTACAACTTTTTCATACTGACTAATAAATTTAAAAAATTTTGTGTTTTAATGGTTCGCAATTAAAAATTAAATATTTTAGTATAAAGTGTAACTAATTCCAATATTTTGATGCTGACATTTAAAGCATTAAAATAGTCATAATAGACTATTAAATTGGTTTTTCATTAAACTGCATTTCTAAACAGTTTACATGTTTTACTAAATTTTGCAACTACCATTTATATGAATCGCAAATGCACAGCATTGCGTTTCAAATTGTTGCAAATATTTAAAGAAGAAATCTTATTTCTATTCCAGATGGAAATAGAAATATAAAATTTTTTTTCTAACTTTAGAAGACAATCAATTTGATTGTAATGAAAATAATGTACAGAAAAATTTATGTAAATCTTTGAGATTATTTGTTTATCCTTTATTAAAGGAGTAAAGCTCTCAAAGAATAGTTTATGGAAAAAAGTTCACTGCTGCAGTATAGAAATAAATCTTCTGAAGATGTAGCTAACCTATTATAAACATTTTTCAAATCACTTTGAATAATGCAGCCAAAAACATTTGAAATAACTTTTATTCTAATTCAAGAGTGCTTCAAATTGACATACTTAAATTGTATTTTTTTTATGTTGTTTAAGTTTTAACTGACAATTTAAAGGAACTAATTAAGTACGTCACCATGCTACTTTTTTCATACTTACATATGAATTTCCAACGGTTTGGATGTAATTGATCTAATGGACTATGTTTAGATGGTTCAACTCTACAAATTGCTGTTCCAAATGATGCTTCATTTTTATCTAACCACTTTTTATACATGGGGTATGAATATTGAATAAGCTTCGATAATTTCGTAAATTTTTCTTCTACAATGTTTTCCTTTGCTTTAATCTATAATAAATGAACCAATTATATTAATTTATTTCAATATAATTATTATTTATATTTAAAAAACGTTTTTAATAAAAGAAACTTACTTTTTCTTTATACCACATTTCGCTTTCTTTGAATTCTTCTTCCTCAATTTTTATTTGGGGAGAAATAATTTTATCTTTAGATTCGTCATCATCCCAATTTTCTTCCTCTTCAATCTCAATTCTGCTGCCTTCATTTTTGACAGCTTCTTTGTCATCTTGATTTTTTTCGGAAGATGCATTTGCAACTTCCTTCTCTTTCTCTGCTTGTTCAACATCATTTTGAATGACAAAACTTTCGGAAGTCAATACTGTGTTTTCGATTTCATCGAAGTGTATCATAATTTCTTCATCTGTCAAATCCTTTTTTAAGAATGCTGGTGTCTTTTTCTGAACACTTTGCTCGTTCTTTGTTTCTGTATTTTGTTGCACGGGTGTGCTTGTATTCTTTTTAGACACTGTATTTGTATTTTTTTGAGGCGATGCTTTAGTACTCTTTGGAGATACAGAATTTGAATTCTTTTGATTTGGAGTTGCATTTTCCTTCTTTTCAGGTTTATCAGAGTAATTAATTTTTTTAATAATTTTCTTTGGTGTAGGAGTTTGAATGTTCATGGTTTTCGATCTTGGTCCTGGTTTTTTCCGTGGTAGTTCAACTACCTCTGGTTCTTCCACTTTTTTTGAATTTGTAGCCAACCTTTTAATTTGGACTGTAGGTTCTCCTCTTCCTTTTGCTCTTGATCTTGTGAGTGGTCGATCTTCGATGTCATCCTCAATATTTTCTGAGAAGTCTTTAGCAACACTTTCCAAGAATTCATTTTCGGCAACGTCTATAGAGACATCTAATATATTGTCTCCATTGTCTCCACTATTTTCATCATCGTTACACTCTTCCTGTTCTCTAAGACGTTGACTTTCTCTTTTTCGCTTGGGATTTTCATTATGATCATCATCCTCCTCCTCATCTTCCTCTGAACTTCTATTGTGGTAATCTTCATTATCATCCTCACCAACACACTCATCCAAAACCTCAAAGTCACCCACATCCAACATTGGAATATCAGGTTCATCTGGTGATGCATCAAGTTTTTCAATTAAAGTGTAGGTAAACAGAGATAAAAGGTGATAGAGAAGGGAAAGCATGAAGGACATAGAACGAAATTAGTTTTTTTTTTTCTTTATTATTATGAATCAAGCAATGAAGTACATGTTTGAACGATGGAATATCGTGCAAAACGACGTGTCTGCTTTGTAAGCACGCTTACTAGCTTTGGAACGCAAACCGCAAAACGCCCGCTCACGTTACGTACATTATACATAGAGAAAAGTACTTACCCATTTTTGCACAGTGAAATGGACTTGAAATATGCTAAAATTTACAGAAGTAAAACCGCGATATTCTTCCTGTCTCAGCTACGAATGCTCTTAATCTTAAGGCATAAAATCTTGCCGAAAAACGTTTTCAATTTCGACGCTCGTTGACACCCGACTTCGTTCTGTCCTCTTGCTCTTCTCTGCGCATTACGCCATAACACCGACTATTGGAGGAGAGGAACTCGAAGAAGACCGGATTGACCGGAATTGCACGACTACACAAGTCAAGCTACGACTTGAATTCTACTATTGACTATGGCTGTTGTCGCTTGCCGACGGACTGTAAGGTGGTTGCGCCTATATTTATGTATCTGTTAGAAAGTTTAAAAATGTAAGGTTATGTAAGCACAATATAAAGCGCTTTATTCCAACGAAACTGTGTTTATTTTGCATATAAAATTATAATTGTAGTCATAAGATGGATTAAACTTTTAAGCTCTCTAAAAATGAAAAAGTACGAACGAACAATTAAAATAATTATAAAAGTAAACGTTAGTCGCGCTCATCGGATTAAGATATATGCAGTACTATATATATGATTCACGTTGTATCTGCGGTGAGCGCGCGAATTATAATACTCTTAATTTTTCTTTTTAAAATTATTTAATGTATATTAAAAAAAAAATATATATATATGTAAAAAATATATATATGTATATTATTTTATCGTACGTCTATTTTTTTATTTCCTATAAACTTGTACAGTATTTTATATATATAATAAATTTAATTAATTTATTTAAAGACTTATTGAACTGTTTCCAAAGTTTGATTATAGAATTGCGCTTTTAATTTAAAATCGTAGTAATGATTACTGGATTTTGAAAGTTTACTTGACAACTATACATGTATTACTTACTAAGTTTTTCAATTATATTATTATTGAGGGCGATTCTCTCAAAGGAGCTCAAAAATCGAATCCATGTAATTCAACTTCAATCTAGTTTCGTTTTGTAAAGCAAGTGATTTCTTACGAAATATTCATATTCAAATGCCTATGATAAATTACATTTCTTATCAAGGAAATGCGAATTTTATCACGCTACAATCGCAAGTCGACGGCATTTTTCTATTAAAATGCTTACGTCAGAGTTGCAATGTAAATGCTATTATCGAATATTATAATAACATATACCTCAACGATTTTTTTATGTAAGAATTGATAAATTATAAAAAATGTAATGAATAAATTTTAAAACTAAATAGTTAAAATCATTCTTTGACAAAATTTCTCCAAAAATACATCTAATAAAAAAAAAAAAAAAAAAAAAAATAAAAAAAAATTAAGCAAAAAAAAAAAAAATAGGAAAGCCTGCAGATAATGTTCTTAATTTGAGCGTAAAGCTTTTAAATACTTCCGGATCCTGCACTCTTCGTTCTTGCCAACATCGTAGCTAACTTCCTGCCCCTTTTCATTTTCATCTCCCACGGATCTTCAACCTCGCCCCTTGCGCAATACATATACCCTGGGACAAAGCGTTCGGTCCCCTCTCTCTCTCGAAACTTCCCCGTCAGCATCCACGAGTCGGTCGATCCCTATGGATCATCCCTCTGCTCGATTCCCATTCACCTCTTTCATTCTCGTGCGCCGTTTTCTCCTCCGTCTCTCTCTCTCCCTCTCTCTCTCTCTCTCTCTCTCTCGGCGATCGATCGCTTCGAAAGCTGCGTCCTGCGCGCATCGCCGCGCCTTTTGGTACGGACGAAAAATACGATTTCGGTGCTCATACACGGTCAAAAATTAGCGGCGAGCCTGCATTTAGAGTCGAGCTTGCAAGTGCATTTCACGCAACGCGAATACAGGCTTGCGTTACATCGGTGAATGTAAGAATTGCGAGGGTCGGTGCGCGCTGCAAAACCGATCGCGCAGACGCGAAGTTTATGGATTTTCCCCTGGTAAGAGAGAGAGAGAGAGAGAGAGAGGACACGACGAGTGACTCGAGTGCGTTGCACACTATCGCGCGCTCTCCCTCTCTCTCTCTCTCTCTCTAGTACACGCGGGGGTTGCTTAGAAACTGGCGTTCTCGAGGGCGAGCGGGGGTGGTAGAAGGAAGCCGCCACCGCCGCGCTTTCACCCTCTTTCTCTCGCTCTTCTGCTTCCTCGTTTTCCATCCCCGACTCGTTAGACGTATACGCTCTCTCTCTCGGCGCTTTTCGTTTCGCGTATTTTTTCCCCAGCTCCCGCGCCCCTCGCCGCGGCTCTCTCTCTCTCTCTCGGCCTCTCCCTTTCCTTAACGAGTCGTTAACGCCGGCCGAATCCACGGGAACGGCCGCGCGTTCCCGCGAAAAAGGATTTACTTCGAGGAGCCTGGGAGTAAAAGTCGTGTGTGCGTCCCGGGTCCTGCGAGGAGATACGCCGCTGCAGTTGGTCATGTGACTCTCTCTCTCTCTTGCTCCGTCTCCCGCGCCTAGCTCTTCTCTCTCTCTCTCTCTCTCTCTCTCTCTCTCTCTCTCTCTCGAGCGTAGACGTAGCGCGCTCGCGAGTCTGTGTGTGAGTGCGCTCGCGTGCACGAGGGGGAGTTTTCGTAGGTACATAAGGAGAGAGGTGTGCGCGAGAGCACGTTGGGCGATATCGCTGACCGGTGCGTCTATGTGTGTGCGGTCGGGCTGCTGCTGCTGATGATGATGACGGCGATGCCTATTGCCAGGGACTGATAGGTCCCATCTGCTCGGTGAGTATCGAATCTATCGGCTGGCTTATTTCGTTTCTTTTTTTGGGGCGTGCTTGCGGGAGCTTTTGACGCTCTCCGAGCTCGGCAGGTTCGATCGGCAGCCGCGCAAAAGAGAGATATTCATGCGATGCACACGTATTCTGCTGGGCGTTCGCAAGTTTCATCCAGAAGTGACTAGTTCTTCCTCGTGATTTTTGGGGATTGTGAATTTTGTGAACGGTGGACCCTTGTTTTTTTAGCGGTTTGTGTCATTTATTTATTCATGATGCGTGCTCGTCGATGGAGAAGATGGTCAGTGCTTGGTAATTTAAAGAGGCGCCCAGTTCGGAAGTTATAAATTTTTTAGACGAATGAGAAGATTTCCTTTACACCGATAAAATAATAGTTTATTACGTAATTCAGAGATAAAAATTGACGTTTTGCTTTGATGGACGTTTATCAAAATCTTATTGTCATAACAGCTGGGGTTGACAGGTGAGGAAAATTATAAAAAAGACTAACAGAAGGAATAATTTTTTATATATTAGCAGGGATTTTTGATATATTCAGTCTAAATGGAGTTTTAAAAGTAATACAATTTTGACTCCGCCCAATTATTACTGTGACATTTCAATTTTTCATTTAATTAATTTATGATATGCACTTTAATTACGTAAAATGATTACCTTCTATTCTTTTTCATCAACTATAACGCAGCAAAGTTCTACAGCATTAAACATTATAATAAGGGAATGAAATTCCATGAAAAATTTATAAATATTTATAATAAAACAAATAAACTTATTTTTTGTTATTTGTACGGGAATAGTAGAAATAAGTACACTGCACAGCCTTAAGTATTTATTTCTTTCACCCTTCAAAACATAACCTCGCCTCTAGCTATCGTAAAACATTACTCCATAAATATTTTTTGTTCATTTTTCTTTATGGTAAGAAATATATAAGTATAGTTTAATATTTATATTTTCTACCGACAATTTTTCAGACTTCTTTCTATGAATTACACAATAGGCAGTGATTTTATCAACAAACATATATTTCTATACACATTTTTATTCTAAAAAAGCTCAGTTGAAGAAGAATACTAAAGTTTAATAATCGTAAAGTTTAATTTCGTTGCAGAAAATCGTTAAAATAAAAATAAAATCACTTTATTTTTAAAACTAAGTTCACTCTAATCTTTTTAAAGAGATAAAAAAAATATATAAAAATATGTACATTCTCAAATAAGTACAGAAATACATTAGGTAAATTTAATCTCTCAAAATGTTTAATTTAGTACAATAAGAGTTTTAACAAAAACTAAAAAAGATATATTAGAAAAACTTAGTTAACTATCAACTTTTGTTGAAGACATTTGCTTCTTGTAAAAATGTATATTTTTCACGCAAAAAAAGCAGTTTTTTCGTTTTAGATTTTGTAAATGTGAAAATCAAATACATTATTTTTATCTATTCTATTTAAGATTTTACTTTAATTTATTTATAGTTTATCGCTGTTTCTACCTGCTTTTGCATTTTTCACTTGCATTACTTTTAAACAAACTCTTCAAATATTTTTAGATACCCGCATGATGTTACAAAATTATATAACACATATCTACAAACTTGAGAAATATTTTTTGTCGATGAAAAAAGGTAATTGTTTACTAATGGATGATTTATTGCGCTTGTAAAAGAAAACCAATAAAAAATTGAATTATATGATTTCATAACTCAAAGGAAGAGTAACAATTTATGGGTCAGGGTTAACAATATAACCAAAGCAGTATCATTTTTGTATATTCTAGAATTAGAAATGATCATTAATTAGTTCATTCATTTTTCATACACTAAATAACTTATTTACATTTTTATTTATAAAGTGTTATGAGCACTTTATCTGCATTGTATTATCAATATGTAGAGACTACTATTATCGTTTCGAAATTCAAAAATAGATTTTTTAATTGAAATATTACAAATATAACTAATATTTACTGAGAAAAATATCAGAATAAAATTTCTTGTAATAGTTAATAAAAATGACTACTTATATTATATAATAAACGCGGCACATACGCAATTTGTATGGAATTTTGTTACTTTTGCTTAAGACTTCTGACGTACATAATAATTGTTACTGCATTAATATTTCTACATAATTTATACTATAACTTATAAATACAATATAATGTAGTGAAAATCAATAATGATAGAAATCAATAAAATGCAAATTTTTACTATTCAAAATAGTATATAAAATAGTCATTTTTGTCATGAATGCAGACAAAATTTATTATAACATAGGTTGGTTTTCTGTGCCAGCACGTCGATGCAGCCACGCGAGAAGTTGCAAAGATATGCCCACCAAATCATCGATCATTTGAATAATTTGTCTTTTTTCAAGCTTTGCTGCTCGGATCTATGCGACTTCTACATCCAGGTTTTTTTGACTCACAAGCGGCGGGAACATTGAATGCTTGCTATACAAGAACGATTCTTATGTAGTTCTGAGCGATAAGCGTGATATGCGAGTAATCAGCGATTAGAAACGAGCTAAATGTAAATGTAATAGTTTCTAATTAGATCAGATCAGATTTATAAAACAAGGAACCGCAGCGAATAACGTATTGTATTTATTGTAACTTTTATTAATAAATCTGAATACTATATAATGCTATGAAATCAAAACTAGAGAAAAAACTGCAATCAAAACAATTCTACTTTAATTGTTTTGTGTTCTAATCTATTAATTTTTTTATTAAGACAATTTCTTATACTTTATGTAATAACACTAAAGTAGCTAATTATCAAAACACATTTAAATGCTAGAAACGAATTTTGCATTTTCATGCAGTAATTACATTAAAAAAAAGAACAAAAAAATGTTTGCAATTATATTATTTCTCCCTGACGAATGACTAAGCATCTACGTAAAATAAGCGATAACTGTTCTTGAAACAAACAACACCCTTTTAATTCCCTTTTAATTATTTGATTCCATATATAGTATTTTTTAAATAACTCTGTTGGAATAATACGAAATCATTATTACTTATTTAGTTTAAACTTAAATAAATTGATTTAGTATGAAGTTATAAAATATAATTTTACCGTTAATTAAAAATATTCTCTAAAATATTCCCAAAAAATTCAGAGAGATTCTTTAAGTCTTCTAGATTCCTAACATTATTGTTAAAAGAAAAAAACCGCTGCCAAGTCATTGTTAGTTAGCTTCCTCCTAACTAATTTATTGTTCCATTATTATCTCGTTTTTATTATTATTTTATTTTTATATGCTCATTTTAGAATTTAATGAAAAGTAACAAAATTTATATTTAAATTTAAATATAAATTTTGTTATTGGAATATTTAAAGTTCTAAAAAACATAATTTTTAAAATTCCTTTATCAAAGC
>UCOM01001541.1:0-39361 GCA_900474385.1 Ormyrus pomaceus
AAAATACATTTGCGTTCAAAATGATTTCCTTTTGTGACCATGCAACTTGATTTAGAGAGGATTTTCCGTGAGTCACAAGAAGAAATCCGCTAGGACAAATATTGAGAAGAATTTCCTCTTCTGACAAGCGGATTTCTTTTGTAATAAGAGGATCGTTTTTTCAGTGAAGTAAAGCAAATATAAATTTACAATTGCTAAAATTATCTTGGAAAATTCTAAACTTGCATTTGTTTTTATTTTTCCTCATTGTAAGGTAATGAATTGCGGATGTAACAAGTGATGAAAAAATGCTGACGTCACGGCTATCTTTTTGCTCTGGTTTCATTTTAACAACTTTCTCTCGTAATTTGATTCGGAAATATTTGTTTCAATGAATTTTTTGTCGATAATTGAATAAAACCCAAATATTAAATATTTGTCAAGAAGCAATTCTAACAGTTAAATTGTTACATTATATAAATCAGTGGCAAAGTATTCCCAAGCAAGTAATTATTCATACAACCTTTCCGACTTTTTTACTATCAAATTCATACTCCCCATTGAAACGTAGAAACGTAAATAATTTCAAAATGGCAAAAAGAATAAATCAAAACAATTAGAGGAAATGCTCGAATGCAGCATCGAATTCGATTTCAGTGGTTCACTCGCAGATTAGTCAGCCGGAGTGCCTCGTACGGAGAGCGTAACGTTTAAGAGGTAATTTGCGCCCAGGTGATGAACGCCCTTTACTACAGTCGAGAGGCACTGTCATTGCAAAGCATTGTACTCCATAAATTGCGGAGACGCTTCGCGTATCGTCCGGTGCAGTCAAATTTTCTTATGTAGATCTGATTAAAAATTACCATAGGATGGACCATAAACGTTTATTTTCTGTACTTTCGATTTACTGAGATACCGCGACGTATTTTGTGTATCTGTTTTGTAGAACTGTAAGATTTTTTTTCATACAAATATATAAGATACGTACGTTACATAAAATTTTTACACTCGAACGTTATTGTTATTGTTACTTTATGGTGCTTAAAGCAAATAAAAATTTTATTTAAAAAGAAAACGCAGAATTACTGCCGATAAATATCTAAAAAGTTAAAATATTTTTTTAGTGGCTGCAAGAGAGATAAATAAGAATAAAAAATTCCAAATGATAATTTATAATTGAACAACGAAAAATGTATCTCTCACATAAAGAAATAATAAAAGATAACCCGCTGTAAAAAGAAATGAATTGATCTTCGTAAAATTTCCAGATCGATCGAAGTTCACTTTACCCTCAAGGCTTTAAAAGCCTTTTTTAACAGCGGCGCGAAGGTCAAGATAATAAAACTTTATAGCTCCTACATTAACTATACAGCTCGAATCCTCAAGCAACCCAAAGCAAGAAACGTTCCAACCGTAAATACTAACTGTCTATAACACCACTATAAACCCCTCATTTATTTTCTAATCATTGCAACTTGCTACTTCGCAAAGTCGATCCTCGATCCTCCGATCGTTAACAAACCTCCCTCGCTTCCCAGCTGAGCAGCGAACTATTAGTTCGGCCCCGTTCCGGGAGCAAGCGCACTACCATTGCTTAAAGCGGCAGCGACTCTATTATTGATCGAAGCGACTGCTCTCTCTCTCTCTCTCTCTCTCTCGTCGAAGGCGCTGATTTCTTCAAACTGTCGATCCCCGAGCGATATCTATGTATGGGTTTCGAAACAGGTGTCGGTCGTAACGAGGCACCGCCATTTATTTTTTATTTATTTATTTCTTTTTCACAAAGGCGATCGATCTGCTCGTCGAGGAGCTGGTGAACCGAAGTTGCGCAATAAGACGACGAGGACGATTCTTTCAGGTCGAGCTGCGCGTTTTCTCTGAGGGGACTCAATAACGGGATGGACTTTGTAGTAGATTTCGTAATTATTTAAAATACTTGAATTAGTTGGCAGATGTACAATGAAAATGAATTTTTTTATACACGTCAAATAAGAAATTATTAACACGAGCCGTCGGGAAACAAAAGATTTCATTCGAGAGAAAGAACAATCGACTCCCAACTGCGCAACAATAGCCTAACTCCACGTTATACGATACGAGAGGACATAAACACACCACAATAGGGAACCCCCCAGTGATTGCTCAGTCATTACAAAATCTCATTTATCACGCTGTATACATTGCAGAAACGTTGTATTTTCTGGTTCGGACAAAAATATAAGGCTCATCTGCAGATAGATCTTCACCCACGTAAGGAAGATTATCCAGATGGATGATCTCTAGGTAAACACTCACGGCCGCGAACAGGAAGCATAAGCAGTTTTCAACAGGTTAAACCTTATGAAAACTTTTAGGCGGTGGTTATTTACTGACCAGCAGAATAATCCTGCATACGTTTGCGTCCTACTTTTTTTAACAATTTTTAAGTTCGTTAGAAAACCTAAAGAAATGTAGCGTTTCGTCTAAGTGCTAACGAAATAATTTTGATGTTACAATTTTAAATTAAACATTGACTTTTCACCGCTAAATTTCTTTTTAAATTTAAAAAAAAAAAAATACAAATTTAAAAAGTATAAATTAAACCTCCGCATAGCTAAAGCAGATTGGCGAAACTCAATACTGAACGTGAAGTGAATCTAAAACGCGCGAAATCCGATTTTTGTTAAATCTATTAGAACTTTTAAACAAACAAGCTTTGGCTCTGGACTCGCCTTGCTGAATGTAAACGCATGAATTAGAAAGTTCATTTGGAAGCTTCAAAACGCTTTTGAACTACCATCTATAACGAGCTTTTAGTCCCCGAATAAGCAATTAAAAATAATTAACTGAATGTATTGCAAAGATGGTGATCTAATATTTTGCTACAAAATATGTACCCGACAGATTTTGATCTAATGTATACTAACGGCTTTTAATTAAACACATCAATTTTACTTGCATTAATTAACAGGCAGCCCATTTAATCCTTTCATCCTGCAAGAGTAGGTGCATCTTAAAGATACGCCCACCACTGGCGTTGCCTTAATGGAGCCCACTTAACAATGCATATTAATGCAGTTTAAGAAACAAATTTAAAATTGCCTCATAAGCGGGGGGGTTATTCATTTTAAAAAGCTCAACTGATTGATTGCGTGATTATTTTTAAACAATGTTCGTTAAAAATTGTGAAATACGTTTTGATATTATAAAATTTATAGGTAAAATACTAATTTGCAATAACATATTACAACTGTTTCTAGTATGTGAAAAATTTTTTAAAAATAAGTTGCCGATTGATATACAGGACTAAAAATGCATCGAAATTTATAATCCGTTTATATTTTAATTCACTCGACGAAACGTTTAATTAAACTCAGAACTTTGAATAAGCTTGCGCAAATTAAATACCGTTTTAACTTGGCGTAAAAGACTTGTGTGTACGTGCCCCGCGATCCTCCCGCCATAGCTAAAGCGCAAAATATTCTCTTTGTCCCCTCCCCGGAAAATGTCCTTTGTCGTGTGTACTCACTTCGTTTGCTGCTGTGAGCCTGCAGGTGTGCGGTGACGACGTCGCAGAGTTTCTCGTGCTTCGCCTGCAGATAATCCCGGCGGCGCAACTGGCGAATCAGCAGCGCGCCCGTGTAGCTTATGTGCTCCTGCAGAGATCCCAGCAGGATCCGCAGCTCGCCGGCGCCTGCAACCGAGAGAGAGAGAGAGAGAGAGAGTTCGAATTAAGAGCGTCAAAAATTATTGAGAACCGCCGAAACGCAGGTACTTTGCATTTTTACTGGGTGTAGAGTTTTTTGGACTGATTTTGGCAAAGTTTGTATAATCAAATTAATTACCAGTAAAAATGACGAATTTTTCTACCAAATTTTATTAAGAAAATATTAACGAATTGTAATAACAGAACGAATTAAAGATTTGACGATCATGCACATTTCTGCAATATTTTAACCGCCAATTTTTTCCGCAAATAACGTATTTGCATGCTGATAACCGCTCAATATCCAGGAAAAATTTTATACTCTGAAATTTTTCCGGCTTCGTAGAAAGATCTATTCCTGACATTTCTACGAAGTCGTTTTCCATTAAGACTCTCAATTCGTTTGGAGAAAATCGTTTCAACGGGAGTTATCAAGAGTAAGTCGTTAAGCAATTATTCTCTCTTTCAAAAACTTCAGAAAAAAAGTATAAAGTAATTTTTCTCCATTGAAGAGACAGATACGATGCCAACAAAGATTCATTACAGTGTGAGAATATATATTTTTTCGCAAATATTATACAATTCGTATAAAGAACTAAATTTTATTTTATGGTAAATAGTTAAATACAGTTAATTACTTTAATTAAATAATTAATTACTGAGTTATATAATAAATTAATTAGAAATTCAAATCATATAAAAGATAGAGCAGAATTTGATATTAAAGATTTTCCGAGAATTTTTGTACGGTAAATTTTTTCTTATAAAACTTTTTTTTATCGTAATTAAAGCAAAATCTTTACGAATTATATGTGACTTATGTAAATAAACTACGTTACAAAATGATCTTTGTGAAAATTTTAATTCAAACATTTTTTTTAAATATCACTGAGAGAAAAAAAGAGTAAAAATTAATATTTTGTATCGTTATTTTAGATATGAGAAGAAAAATAAGAATATTTATTATTCAGATCAGTAGAAAAAAGCAATTTTTACTATTCAGATAGTAAATATTATTATTTTTCTGCTCATATCTATAAATTTCCATTTTAATATTTACTATTCATAAGTAAATATTCTTATTTTTCTTCTCAAATCTGGAATAACGATACAAAATAGTAATTTTTACTCCTTTTTTTTCTCTCACTGTAGGCAAAATTTTAACATTTCTTATAAACATAATTAAGAATTTACTCATTTAATGTTTTTTTTTTACTTTTGATAAACTTTACAAATATCATAATCTAAATCTCATTTCATTGATTACTAAGTGATTTCGCACCGAAGAAAAGATCACTTTTCTCCAAACAAAAAGTAAGAATGACAGAGCATAAAAACAGAAACAATAAAATTTGCTCAAATCACATGAATCGTCAAAGTAGATCATCACTTCGGTCCATTATCCTTATTCATTCAATGAATAATTCAGTGAATTGTTTCAAAACATGCAAGAAAAGAATTTGCTTTTATTATTAATTATTAAGGCTAGACTGCACTTCCATATAGAAATAATAAATATCAATTATCGATATAAGCACGTACCAAAGTTCGCACTTTTTAAATTTTCTTTTTCATAAAGAATTAAAACTTATTCCGCGTAAAGAAGGCTAAGTTTTTTTTAAAAGAGCTTTACAGCACTTTCATCTCGAAGTTGCTGCAATTTTTTCATAGTTGCTACGCTATTTTTTGCATATAAATTGATGCCAGGCAGACGTTGAGCGCCGGTTTAAAAAGAATTACAAGTACATTAAAAAAAGCGAGAGAGGCAAGGTAAAATAATTTTTTATCTTTATCCGTTTTGCAAGCTGCGACTGAACTAAGATTAAATAGTCACGTGTAGTTTTTATGTTTTACAAGAAACATTTTTCGTACCGTTCTTTCATTCATCGATGTAAAATTCAGTATTATTATCTAACTTTCTGCGACACCTTTATTTCACAAAACGTACTAAAATAAAATAGAAATCTTGAGAACTGCAGCCTTTCAATCCTCCCAACTTTCACCCCAACCGTCGCGAGAACGTTCAACCGAAACCATGCATAAACTTTCCTCCACAAACAGTGCGGCCCGAATATCGCTTCCATCTGCAATTTCACTGGGAAAATGAGGGTGAGCCGCTCGAAAGGGTGGAAACAGTTTGAGAAGAACCCGGGAGCCCTAAAAATTTTACAACTGCCGCTGTTTACACGGCCGAAAAGCCATTACGGAACGCGGCATTGATAAGCCGCAGAGGGAGAAACGGCAAAAGCGCCGCGACTTACACTTCTTTTTTTTTTTTTTTTTGTTCATGCCGCCGGTACTTCCTCGGGAGGGAGCTGACGGTGCGCATTATGCGGCGGCAGGGAAACACGCCGCCGGCCGACGGCAAAGTGAAACGAGAAAAGCGAGGGGGGAGAAAAGAGACTGCGGAAGCAGGCTGGATGCGGCTAATGAGGCAAATAATTCTGTTTGCTGTTTAGTTTTCTTTTTTTTTTTAAGCATTAACGTATAATTACCGAATTAACGAGAGATTTGTTTGGGGTTTTATTACTATGGGAGAGAACGGGATTTCTGTTGTTTGAAAGTATCTGACTAAAGTGGAGTATATCTACTGGTAATGTTTTGCCTTATCTTTTGTTTCTCTAATGCACCTAAAAAAGAAGTGAACAAAAGTCTTTTTAAAATTTCAACGAATTTAATTTAAAAACGCACACAAAGACCCAGCAATTTTAAAATCTAAAAGAATCGCGATAGACGCGAAATATACATTTGCACCGCGCTCGCGACTGTATCGGTGGCATTTATTATTTCCCATTCTCCGCACACGCGACTTGCGTGCAACTTTAATGCCAATATTTTCAACTTTCATTCCCATAGTAGTAAGGATTCTTTTGCTCTGGAATAAGAGAAGATAAATGCTAGCTTCGCAATCTTTTTATATAAAAGAAGCGAGAATTCGAGATTTTTAGTCGCGCCTTCTTGTCGGATTCTAAAGGATTTTGAGCATTAATAATATTCATAATCCGATGATTTTTAGAAAAAACTATATTCTTTAACGATGCATAAGGCAAACCCTCTTCAACGGAAAAAAGGAAAAACCGTCCGATCACATAAAAACTCTTCCCTCGTCGACCCTTTTACGTAATCACCTCACGCCGCGCAGCCTCCCGCGCGTGCAAAAACAATAGAAGATCCAAATAAAAGACTAAAGCAGGAAGCGAGCCGCATCGATATATACACCAAGTGCCCCGTACATATATCGTCGACATTAAGAAAGAAAACAAGAAGGCGGACGAACGAGGCGGTGTGCAGTCGGCGTCCTCTCGACGTTCGACAAGGTGAAAGGGGTGTCTCCGACCGGAAGTACTTGCTTTATCTCGTCGAGGCGGGCGGCGGCGCGCGGCACTTCAATTTGCCGGCGGCGCGGAGAGAGCCTCTGCGGCGCAGCTGCGAGGAGGAGCTGACGGATGAGACGCACTCTCCGCGACGCGCTGAATTGGGAGAAAACGCGCTGACGCGTCGGTTCGACGCGGCTGCTGCTGCTGCTGCTGCTGCTGCTGCTGCTATGGTTTTATAATTTAATTATCGAACGGGGGAAACTTCGTTTTCGATGGGATATTCCTGTTTCGAGGGAGATGCCAGGGCGGCGATGCGAGAGAGGATAGATTTTCCGAGACTCGAAGGAGAGAAATGTGTTCTTTTTAAACCGAACACGATATTCGCATCATCTGCTACGAGAGACTGAAACGCGAACGTTTCTTGAAGCCACGTGCTGGGCGATGGCCTATTTACTCATCTAGGAAATGTCAACTTGTTCTTGTTTGATGTGACATAAATGAACGTAATCATATCAAAACATCGAAAATTGTTATTGAAAAGAATTAATAAAGAATTAATAATTGTGATTCTGAAGCTTTCCATTTTACTTTATACTAACTTAATAAAAGCAATCGCGGAGTAATTAACTGGCAAAATTAATATAAATGTTTGTATTGAAAATTGTGATGTTAAAAGTAACATTAATCTATGCAAAAAATTGAATTTCCAAACAAATATAAAGATATTAACAACTCACACGTCCCATTACGCAAATGCACGCAATTAACCCCCCCGTCAAACCATCTCGCATTAAAAACAGCGTCGAACGAACGAGAAAGGCAGCAACAAATTCGCGATGCCTCGTTAACTCCTCGAGAGAAGTTCGCTTCATTAATTAAATCGAGTCCGATATCCTCTCTCGCGTTATCGCATCCCTCCCCCCCAGTCGGCAAACACCGAGCAACACAGTCGGCGATTACTCCGCTCCGCTTGTTTGTGCGTTTTTACAGCGCGTAAACAATTCCAGTCCTCCGCTCCTTTCTCGTGCTTCCAACCCCTCGTCAGACGACGCACGACGCTGTCCAACGCACTCGAAACGTGACGCAATCGCTTACCTTGAACGAGAGGACGCACGAATTGATAAAGAGAATTAAGATCTCGTTCTCTCTCTCTCTCTCTCTCTCTCTCTCTCTTGCGATTTTGCTTAACAAAGCGTCGAACTTGACATTGAGGGGGGAGGGATTCGTTTTGGTATTTATTTATGGCCTTTTGTCTTCCGGGACTCGTCCGGCTGCTTGTGCGTTTGATCGACGGGAATTAAGGCGTCGTGAAAGCTTCGGGCGAACGCGCGACGATTGTCTTTGGCCGGTGAAAGATTCACTCGTCGATTGTCACGCGGCGATTTTGTTAAATAGAAAATGAGACACTCTTTGCGCGGCTCTCACGTCACGGGGTATAAGCGGTGCACTGTGTACTCTTAATAAATTGTTTGTGTATCGGTAAAAATAAACTTTGTGATATAATAACGGTATTTATAGTATTTTTAGTAGAAAGAATTATAGGAAAATGCAAGTGAAAGTAAATTCTGAATATGAGAAATAAGGAAAAAAGCGGCAATAAATAAAATTAAAAGTTTTAAACTTCCTGGCACAACTTTTTAACTTTCAGCTTGTCAAAAATATACTATTACCGAGGTAATAAATGAAATATCCTTTATAAACGCAACGACGGCGGAAACAATAAACGTTGAAAGAGTATACGCAAGAAAATAACAGAGAGAGCAAAACTAAACCCCTAAGGGCGAAGGCAGACTGCAAGTGAAGTAACACGAGATGTCAGAATTTGTGTTCTGAGGTTACAACGAGAACTCGAGTTGCAAATTGGCCCAACGCAGTGCGAACTACCTTTTGCTTTAATCCTCGAAAACGCGATACGTTAACTTAAACTGCAAAATTGCCGCGAAGCCCGCGAAAATCTTTAAACTCTCAAACTCCGTCGCTTAAAAATTAAAAAAGAAAAAACAGTAATCCATAATCTTTCCAAGCAGCCCTCCCCAGCCAAGTATCGAAACTCAGTCGACCCGTCGGCAGCTCGGTCGCGACCAAAGCCAATATTTAGCCGCCGATCCCCTCGTTGATGGAAGCAGCCCCCCGTTAACGAGGCGAGAGAGCAGCGGGCAAATCAAATGTTTCTCTTACTTTTGAGCTCGAGCCGGCGCCTCTGCAGGTAGGGTCGCTGGTGTCGGCGCGAGAGCCACGAGGAGGAGGTCGACTCGGTCTCGGATCTGGCGCCGCCCGCCGAGCCGTAAATGTCCACCAGGAGCTGGTCCACCAGAGACGAGAACGCGAGCTCTTTGTTCAGGCCGACGTTCGGCGGCGGCGACGGGATTGTTTTCTGGAATAATATATGGGTGGTTCAGGGAGTTTTTGAGAACGTCGCCTTTTGGTATATAATTAAATTCGTTATGATATTATGTAAATGTTGATGAAGCCGCCGTAATAAATTGTAGGAGCTGCAGCCGTCAACAAATGGTGTGTCTAGCTCTCCTCTCAAATTCACGCACCATTAAGCTGATTCGAATTTAATCGTGATTTCCGATTTGTTTTTCTGCTCATGCATTATGTATATTTCTCTTTCCCAGCTGGGCTTTTCCTGGCGTGGTTTAATTGTTTCACTGACGTGTACATTGTGTGTAATTAATTAATTGCTTGCTTTCCTATGAACAGCGTCGTTAGCGGACAACGGTTTTTTTTTCGAAAGATTTATTTGCTTTGACATTTGTATTTCGCTAAGTAATGTATTCATTTATTTAAAAATATTTCGTGTACACGTACATCGTCTAATTTTAGCTGGTTGGTGAACTTATCATCAATTTAGTATTAATATGTATGTATGAGATCATGTATTATATCCACGCTGTTGTATTATCAAAAGCCATATATTTAAACTATTCAAAGCGTTACTTATAATAACAGGTTATTTCGTTGATGCATACCGTACATTAACAAAATAAATTATTAAAGTTGAAGTTGTAAATTATCATAAAGTTTCGCGGTGAATTTAAATTTCGTTTAGATAGATAATATCGGCTTAAGTGAGTCAAAATTTAAAATAGCCACTTTATCAAAATAATTTATTTTCCCGGTTAAAAAGTGTGTATAATCTTACATAAACGAAATAATTATTTTTCTCCATGTAAGCGCACGTAGATTTTTTCTAACAATGCGCCCGAAGCAAGACTGTAAAATCAAAAGCTTTTCCTTTCCCGGTAAAACTAAAAAAAAACCACACCGCTCACCTTCCGTTTCTCGGGGCGACGATCCAACTTGTCCTCCTCGGCGGCGAGCTCCTCCCCGAAATAATCAAAGGACCTGGTCCTCCTGAAGGCCTCCGGCGGGAATTCGTCGCTGAAGCGCCTCGACTCCTCCTGCACCGATCTCAGCGAGGCGACGCTCTGCCGCCTGGCGCAGCGATTCGACCGATTGAGCTCGAGGAAGTTCGGCCCCTGGAGGTACTCCCGGACGAGATTCTGCCGTCTGCCCCGAGCGCAGTCCGAGAGCTCGGCGGCGTTCGTGCGCCGGGTGACCACCACGTCGCCGAAGACTCGCTCGCTCTCCACCGCGACGATCCGGTAGCTCAGCTCGGGCTCGTGACCGCCGAGCGGCATCACCCGGCACTTCAGCATTGCGCTCGGCTGCTGACGCTGCTTTGCGACGCATCACTGAACGAGCATCGTTCGCGAGCCGATCTTTTAGGGAAATGGACGATCTGCGAAAGTATTAAAATATACTTGTTATTTTGGGCAGAAATCCTAAAGTTTTCATTGGCCAACTCGTTTAAGTTCTCGGTACTTAAATAAGAGCGAGGGAAGGAAATTTTCTCAAGAGGCTACATGGGAACACGTAGCTATTATCGAATAAAAAATGTAAGAGGCGAGAAGGATGTATCATTTTTTTTAAAGAAAATACATTTTAAAAATAATTCTAATGACGTCAGACGTTAAAAAAGTTCATATTCTTGGATAAAATATAAATATATTTATAACGATATCTATTATTTTATAGATAAGCACTCTGCAAGATTAAGGAATTCGAAGTAGAGTATTAACTAACCTTCGTTCATATGACGATTTTGCGTGTCCTTGATTCTTATCATTTTCAATTTTCTTCTTCACTTTTTCTTTCTTAATATTATACGTACTTTTTATTTCTAAATTGTAAAAGTGGAAAATTAACTACTTCTTCAAAGATAATCCTTTACTTAAACCTTTAAAGATGATATACAATTTGTTTTCATCCTTTTAACTCTTGATATTTATACTTCCTATTAGCTATGTACACAGTACTTAATTATTGTTAGATATTTTGTTCAAAACATTAGCAAAGTCGAAAGTTGACAATGTAATAGTCATTTCTGGTCGGTAGTTTACACTTTTTTAATTTCATCCGCATGCTTTGTGTTCAAACATTTTTTTATTATACTACTTATTCTTGATTCTTTTGCATTTGCATCAACTGCAAATTTTAACAGTTAAAACTGAAAACTGTCCACTTGAGAGTTTCATATCTGAAATAATTGTTTTTTTTTAAGTTAATTTAAAGCAAAAATTCAGAAATTAAAAAAAAATAACCTTAAAATAGTAATCAGAAATCAAATTATTATGAATTTCTAAAAAAAAAATGCGTATTGTTGGAAAAGAAATGAGCACAATTGAAAATATAAACGTTAGACTACGTTAGAAAAAGATATTTAAAAGACACTTTGAAACGTTTTGCACTTTTGCTAGTCCTTACCTTAAAAATATAATATTTAATGCAGAAAAAGGTGTTTAAATGTTTTTAAAATTTTCACGTTTAGACGATTTTACAATTGATTCTTAAAAAATAATATTAAAATAAAGATATTAAATACTTCTAAAAATTGACTAAGTAAGGTTACAAACACAACTGTTGCATTCCTATTCCTACTTTACAAAAATAGAAAAATTCAAAATTAATATTCTACACATTCCAATAAAAGAACTATGTTCACAGCATACTGTTATATCGAATGAATAAATCTTTTTAAATCTATTTGTTGTATTAAAATCCGAAAAACTTGAGTATTTTTAACACGTTTTACTTTAAACCTTTTACTATTTCTTATCATAAAAAAGTTATCAATGATATTTTTGACGAAGAATTGCAGTGTATATGTGCAAAATTATTAATAATGCAATTGCAATTAAGTAAGTATTATTAATTAATTACATGTAAGCAATCTAATTAATAATGTATGCACCTTATTATTATATTCCTGGATGATTTAACCGTTTAATATATCAGTTCCATACCGGCCTATTTCCTAATTAAGTAGGCTTTGACAACACAATGAATCAAGTTAATTGGTACACGTTACTGTACAGCGCGCATCAATATTCAATTACGATGCGCGCATTATTAAACATATGATTGCATGTACAGCCATGCTTATATTCGTCATTATCTGTGTATTTTAGATGTAATACCTTTATTTTCATTGACATCTTAAGGCTATAATGACAGTATACATATTTTCAATTTCAACGCTGTTTAATGCGGAATATGCATTTATTTATAAAAAAGTTAATCCAATTTACTTATCCCAAAAAAATTTACAGTTTTATACAAGTAATATTAGAGTTTATAATTTCACTCGTTTTTTTCGCTGCCCATTTACGATAAGAGATAGAACGCCTTAGTATTTATTTTCTTATCAGTCGTTAATTAGCAGCTGAAACGACCAGAAATAGAAATAATTAGCTGCCGGAATATGCACAGTTGTGTTTGCTCATTGTTATTTACCGGTAGGATATGTTTTCTCTATTTATATTTTTTGTATTTGAAAATTTTTTTCAAGCTATACATGACGTGCAACTAGCAATAGAAAAAATAATTTCTTTGTGTATCTTGCAAACTAAACATTGCAGTTATATAAAATGTTCACACAGAGTTTAAAAATTAAAACTTTTTTTTAGCAGTGAAAACATAATAATAAAATTAAAGCAAAAAAAAAACTAGTAAGGGATTCCCTTTTTTTCTTTCGCTGCGTAATTAAATTACTAAAAGTTAATACAAATAAAACTATTAAACTTCAGAAAAATCGTAAAGACAAAAAAATTTTCTAAAAAATTCACTGAATTGTCCACTTCTAAAAAATCTTATAAAATCATATAAAATGAAACGTAATAAAATTAAATACCAAACAATCCTAAACTGTACACCTATAATCTTTTTAAACAGGATCAAAAAGCGACTATGATTCTCTTAATTCAATTACGATTGTTAATCTTGTAAAAGTCTGTTTCGCTTCTGAATCCTTAACTTCTACGTTTTCAGCGCAGATATTCGTAGATCAACGAACTTTAATTTTCTTATACAGACAGCGACCAAAACAAAATTTACCTCCCACCTTATACCTACCTTATTTAAAGGAAAAAAAACACGAATCTCCGCGTATCCTTAACAATTATAAACAAAACAGGGTTCAGCACTCACGCGATCGACCGTCCGCGGCAAGTTACTCGCGGCCCGAGCGAAACTTAACGACTGCCTCTAACAAGCAGTAGTCATCTCGCGCAGTGCAGGCATCGGACGCGCGTGCCGGACTCGCGGGAGAGCTGCACACACGGGCTTTAACGTGCACTTCGGCCGGCCGTTAGCCGCGGGAGGTTTATTATCGCGCGCGAGCCGGCTGTACAGTGGCAAACCTCGACTGGAACTGTCGGCGATGATAATGCGTTTTATTGAGCCCGCGCGACTCGTTTCGAGAGACTTGCCGCACGTGCCCGGAGCGTATGTCGACCGCGGGAGTTTATCGGACCCGGCGACCGATTGCGAACGGGCGGCTTTTTTCGCTGCGCTCGAGGGAGCTGTGGATGCGTGTCGTTTGACGAGTGTGATCGAGGTGCGGGATTTTGAAAGGTTGGACGAGCTTTCAGTGGATTTTGATGATATATCTGTACTATTTTTTTTTTTTTTTTTTTTTATTTTTGAAACTGTTAAACTTAATTGGTTCAGATAATTTTGCGTAAGAACGAGTTTGTATAATGTGAAGTCACCTGTTGATTTTTTTAAATAAGTCACATAAACCGTGACTAATTTTATCTATATAAATATTCATAAATTACTAACAAGCTCCTTTATCTTACGATGAATATTATAAGCTTTAAAAAAGGGAATTTCTGTATAAAAAAAGAAATAAATACATTTTATCGAAAACAATTTATAATTTTTAATTAAAAATAAAACTAAAAATATTCATTTTTTTTACTATTTAGGAACATTTAAAAAAAATTTTACGAATTGAATAAATAGTCCTTCATAATATTTATAGTAAACTTTATGTTTAAGTTTTACGACAGTTTTAGGCTCCTTATATTTGAATCGTATATTGCATTCCTATGAAATAGATTAATAAAATGTTTTCAGTCACATCATGATAGTAAAACGGATACGTGACTATTTTATTGATTAACTAAATTAAGTTACTTGTGCCTTTCAAAAATAAATTAATAAATAAATTTAGGCAAGATCCGAAAAAATGTATGAATATTTACAAAAAAAAAAAAAAAAAAACAAACTCATTGACCCGACTTTAAATGCAAATACTGTCGGAAACCCTTATCATGTCGTCGTAGGCTTTAGCAAGAAAGATAAGTCTTTTCCGAGTTCCCACGTTACCGAAATTGCTTAAAGCGAGCAATCTTTAGTCCAATTCCTTTTCAGTTATCTATATATTTAAAGTCTACGACTTTTATTAAATAAAACAAATTATTTAAATTTTTAAGGCTTAAAAAATAATAAACCAGTTATAATATATTGTTCCGAACATTTTGTTTATTATTGTATATATCGCTCTGATTACATATTGCCTATTTTCTCATTGAGAAACAATCGCTTCAGTACATCGCAAAGAAACAGCGATTAACAAAAAAAAAAAAAACCAATTGAAATATTAAACTTTGAGCACCTAATTTTGATTTATAAATATATTCAAAAATAAATTAACTATTCAGTTCAACTACATATGAATTACGTAATTTTTTGATTTTCCTTAAACAAAGCAAAACAATGCAAATTTAAACAATAAAAGTAAGAAAACAAATTCAGAATATTAATTAATCAGTTAAGCAGTACAATTAGCTTAAGAATAAAGCTATTTTTACAAAAAAATGACTTATCTAAAATACTCTTTCTTGTTTTTTCAAAATAAACAGTGTCCTATATAAATATCATGCATGTTTCTACTTGTCGTTTTATTTCTTCCATTTGTCGCATTCATAAACTTTCTTCTCCGTAAATGATAACAGTAACAACGTCTTAGACTTTGTACAAAATATAAATAAGTCGTCGCCAGAGCCGTCTTGTTGCCGCTGCATAATTTCCTCCTCGACAATTACGACACCGGCGAGACGATTGTATGTATGCATTATATATCATAATCTTTGTCGCTGAAAAAAGCGTCCTACGCCGAGCGAGACGACTGGGGACGGAATTGCCAAGTATCCTTCCATCAAGTGAGCTCGGTGTACTCGGTAAAGCCATGGTTTGGCGGTCCAAGTAATAATACTCCAACGCTTCGGTCTTTTGAGGCAGTTACAATGTCTATTTTATTATTATTAAGGAAAGAAGATAGCTATATGATTGAATGTTCTAATGGATTAACGTTCTAATGGATCCACAGACCTACTCAAAGAAATACTTTTTTTTTTGATTGAATTATAATTCAGTATGAAAATCAATTACATCTCATATTCAACATATAAAAGGATACATTCGTCATATGGTGAAATGTCTAAATCCTGAATATCACCTTTATGACGATATACTTCGCCGAGGTATTCGTGTCTTTCAGGATATCGTCTATACCTTCTCAAGATACCACCATCGCATACCGAGTACAGAGTACTACCATTAGAGGTGTAACGCAGTTTCCAAACTGGGCAATCTTTGTGTTCCTTCAAAAGCTCCTGAATACCAGACTCGGGAACGTAGGACGAGACAAGATCTCCGCCACTCATAATCAAGCCTTTAAAAGACAAAATTTGCGATTAAAAAACAAAATAAACGATAAAGTCAAATTTAAAAATGCAGAATGTCTCACTGTAAAATCCGTCTTCGGAACTTCGGCAGTATGGTTCAGGAGTGATGCAGACTGAGTTAATGCTATGCCCAGTTTGAAAATCATAAAGTACTCGTCCATCTGGTGACGTAACCTTACAAGTCCCATCAGTTCCTGCTGTCAGGATAGAATTTTGCCAGGGCCATGACGTAGGTAAAAAGCAAACGTCTCTAATGATGGAGGTGTGTAACTAAAAGACAGAATATTATTAAAAAAAAAGAAAAACAGAAAACTGGATAACTCGTGAAATTAACGACTGCGGTACATACGTCATAAATAAAATCTAAGGGCAGTGGCATTCGAAGATCGATGATGGTCAGACCTTTACCATTAGCAGCTACAGAAACAGCTAGATACGGCCAAGATGGATCAGTCGCCAATCCCGTTCTATCTCTTCCTCCGAATGCGCAATTATCGTAGGATGAAAGCTGCTCTCCTCGCTCCACGTCCACTACGACCAATCTCCGCGTATTCGTTGCGGCCAACACCTGAAATTTTTTTCATGTTTATGTAAGTATTATAATGAACTTGCGATAACATTGATAGCTTTAAAAATTTTTTTTTTTTCGGACAAATTTACATCGAAATTGGGTGGGTAAAAAAGACTTGTAAAAACCGTGATTAAAACAGTAAAACTCTTAAAGCACCGGTTTTTCAAAAAGTAAGATGCGGTCGCAGATTTTTAAAGGATAAAATTCTGTTTTTAGAAACTATCAAATTGAAGAAAAAGCTTACCCTTGAGCCATCCGAGGTGAAACGAACAGCGTTAACATTTTTTACTTGTGTCATTGATGTTATCTGATAGCACATTAGCAACTCCATTCGCAGAGCCGAGTACAGGTTGACCTTCCCATCGTAGCCACCAGAGCAGAAAAGGTACCTATCCTGCAATGCAATTTATTACTTTTAAAAAATGTTTCCTTTCAAAAAATGCGCTCATTTGAAAAATCATGCTAAAAGCTTTGCTATTTTCAAAGTTATAAAGAAAGAACGCAGACAATCGTCATAAAACTATGCTGGTAAGTTTCTACTGTATATTGTACAAACAAATAACATCTTTATTTTTAAAGAAACATATCTGATTATAACAATTAGCACGTCTTTTTATTTTTAACACCGAGACGTTTGATGTTACAATTTATAAAAATTTGATTGAAGGCTGAGCTCAAAACTCGTAATACTTCGTAGAGAACTAGCGGCTAATTTCTTTTCCATATTGAATTCTTAGATAACTCCGGCATTGAAAGGCCTTAAGAGCTTATGAAAATCTTACGTCGATTATAACTCTTGTCAGCTTCGAACTTTCAAATAAGCATTCAAACCCTTATCAGACTCCCCAACTCGCCTCGTCCCCTCCCAAAGCCGATTCATGCGCGAAACATTTTCAAACGTCCGAACAAAACACTTCCAGCCGAACAATACGATCTACTCCTCCGCGGCATTATCACCGCGGAAAAGCGGCGCCCGAAGGCCGCGAACTATCGGGCTCCGCATCGCTCTCTTATTTTTTTCCCGCCGCGACGTGTGACATAACGCAAAAAAGCGCCGAGAGAGAGAGAGAGAGAGAGAAAGAGTTGTGCGTTACCCGCGGACTAAACGCGACGCCTCGCACGCTGCCCTGGTGATATTTGAGGAACCTCGGAGTGCCTTCCTGCTGCATCGTTGCCCCTCTTTTTCCCTTCTTTCCGATTCGAGCTCTCTTGCAACAGCAAAAGCGACCGAACTGCCGACTCTATCGCTTCCGCGCTGCTTCCACGACGACGACGCTGCTACTGCTGCGGCTGCTTTCGAGCGCTGACTCGTATCTGGAAAATTTTTTTTTGCTTTTTTTTTATTAAGCTCCGATGTGGAAATATCATGGGGAAAGGAAAATTTCGTTGGGAATCGGAAATGCGTTTAGGGGGGAATTGTGTAGAGTTTGAGGAAATGCGTGCGCCGCAGGAAGAATGTTGAATTTTAGTTTTTTGTGGGAAGCTGCCAACGCAGTTGATTGCTGCGTTGCGATAAAGAAATTTTTGTGGTATAAAGGCTTTTATGCTTTCAAAATTATTGGTCACGAGCACAGAGAATTATTGTAAATACACATTAACATTTCTCGGGTATACTTAAAATAGATTTTTTAGAAAAAAAAACTCAAGAGTTATTCGCATTTAAAAGTTAATACCTTCCATTCCAAAGGCAATATTTTGGAATAACGCCAGTTTAATAATACTTATTTAATGCTGGTGTAAATATTTTACTGAAAGTTTAAATAATGTCACATTTTTCGAGATGCGAAATATGTTGATTCGTTTCCAACAATTCAAGCACGTTCATACATACTTCGAGAACTACTTCCTAATACCACTAATTTAAAATAATAAGTACGGCGTGTAAGTCCGCATTGTATTGAATTAGTATAGGAACACGAACGCGTCTACATAAATCATAATTTTTTTTTTCAACTGACTGTAACAACGAATGAACAGATACCGTTTTTGAAATGTCTTGGCACATAATTATGTACTACTAAATAATGTTACTAAGCTTTAAATTATAGTGATTCTTTCTTTTTATTAGTTTATATTCGAGTTTTAACAAGAAACAATAATGTCATCCTAGAAACCTAAAATAAAAATTATTTTTTCCATATAGTTTAATTATTTTTTATTTTGTTAGTAGCGGTATAAGAAGTATTTTATTTTCAAATTTAAACAACTTTGGAAAAAAAACGAAATACTTACATTCCTTTAAATATTAATAGAACATAATTATAGTAACATTACGATTGTAGTACTAACTTATATTAAAAACGCTCCAAAATAGGTAAACTCCACGAAAGCCGCGTTGGAAATACCTTCATGTTGCATTATAAAGCCGTTTCTACAATAATTCAAACTATTCAACGATTCGACGTGCAATTATGAATTAAAGTAACCACAAAAAATGAATATGAAAAACAAACGCACCTTGGAAAGAAGCACTTTCAAAACAACAACCGTTAAACAATCGACAATTGCAAAAAAATGAAGGGCTTTTAGAATAAAATGCAACAGTACTCATTCCAGAATACCCTTAAAGGCCTGTTTTTTTATTAAATTAAATCAAGATTGAGAAATAGCCTTCCCTTAATCCAATTGCAATTATAAATAGTTATCAATTTTACTCCCGAACCCCCTCACTAATTTATTTCCCAGCAGAATAATCATCGTAAGGCGCAAACAACAACCTCATGACCGCCGTATCCGTCGGCTGCTGCTGCTGCTTCCCTCGATTCGGAACGCGTCTGGTCCTCGGCCGCATCGCTTCCCGTTCTCCCACCGTATCCTCCTTACCTCTCCGTCGAAAAGCTGCTTACGAAAAGGAGAGAATAAAAAAAACACTCTCCTCTCTCACACCGATCGAGAGCGAGACCTTCAAAAAAGCGCCTTCATCGCGCTCTCCACGATAAAGCGACCTACACCGCGCTCGCACTGCTGCTGCTGCTGCTGCTGCATCGCGAGTGTGTGTTTACATTGCGCTCGATATCAATCGGTCGCGTGTGCGCGCGATGCGCTCCTTTTTTCGACACTGGGCACACACTTGCTTTTTCTTTCTAGCCGCAGCCTTTTTCGTGGAGCCGAAGGACGGAAAAGAGGGATCTACGAGCGTTCTGGCTGCACGCGCACACTCTCCGAAGCGAGGAGGACGTTATATTTACTGCGCGCGCGCGGGTATATGTGTTAACTCTCGCGCACTGTTGCGACTCTGCACCGTGTGTATTTTTCTCGGCGAGACTGGAGCTGGATGTGTGTGTGTGCGTATATGCATACGCATGTACGCTTTATTTTGCCTTTTAATCCCCACCACGAATCTCGGGACTCTTCGATGCAAGCTTGACAGACTTTGCTGACGCTTGACGAACGTAAAAGATGGTCATTCCGAATTATGCACTTGGAACTAAGCACTTGCACTACTTGCAGTATGCTACTGAGATTTTGACGGGTTTTAGGACGGTCGCAAAGCGCAAGCGCACGACAGAACGGACGTTGCGCGTTTTATAATGCTTTGATAATATGATGTGGTAATGATAGCTATGACTTATTTTTCATGCTTTCGGGAAATGCAGTGAAAGCTGAATTACAAGACTAAATTTTAAGCTACTAAAATGAATATTCAAGTAAAATTATGTAGAATTATATTATATTTATTTTTATAATTTATTATAAAGTTACAACTTTTGTAGAAAAATTATTACTATATTGTATATTAAAAATACAATACATTTAACTTAACAATTAAAGGGATTCAAGAAGGCAAAGTACAAACCACTTAATAGTATAATATATTTAAAAAAAAATTACGTAGCTAAATTGAATATAAAAGTAGCAATTTAAAATTTATAACCATTTTAGTTGTAAAATATCACAATTTTAAAAGCATTCTATTAAAAGAAGCTTATTTAAAAGAGATAAATAAATTGCAATAGAGTATTTTTTTCCATAAAAAAATAGGATATTTTTCCCATATAAAAATGTTTTCTATAAAATGGTTTATATACAATTTTTGTACTATTGTTTCAGTGATCTCCACTGCTTAATTTTATAGATTTTTTTGTTTGTGTCTTTAAATCACTTGTACATGTCTCTTGATCTTTAAGCAAAAGCTCATTTTTCTTTATTTTAAATTCACTTGTTTTGTTAATTTCATCTTCAAGTGTTCTTTTAAATATTTTTTCATATTCTTTTTCTTCTGGAAATTCTTCACTATTTGTATCACTGTCTTCTAGTTTCTCAATTTGTTTACTCTTATCAACTTTAGCTTTGTCTGCAACCGCTTCATTTTTAAGATTTTGTTTCTTCTCAGATAAAGCTGGTTTTATTTTGGAAGAAGAAACATTACCAACTTGTACAGTTTCCTAAAAAAATATTTATACAATACAATTTGAATTTGAAAAACTTAAAAATTTGTTAACAATAGTATATAACATATTCTAAAACTAGTTTTTAGTAATTGTCAAAGCAAAACAAAACTGTTACATATAGAAAGTAATATTGTTTTTTTTTACATAAACATACCGATCGGATTATTTCAATAACTTGCCTATCGTTATTGGCAATAGAATTTGATGGAGGTGTTGATTGTCTTCCATGAAGATATATATGAAGAAAAGGTCCGAATCTAACACCCATTGATCCACCAATAAAAATAAACAATAATGCACCAACCAAAGCTGGCAAGAATAAAATTAATAACAACTTTACAATAATATTAAGTGGGAAAGGTAGTGTACCTAAAAATTCATTAAAAATATAATGTTTTATAAAATTCTGAATTAATTTTGTTCAAATTCATGTTTTAAAAATCAATTTCAAACTTACTTGTTAAATTATCTACAAAATCAGAACAATATTGGCCAACCAAGGTTATTGGATACAAGAAAAATTTTGAGGTCATGTGAGAAAAAGCATGTAATGGAGTTACTTTTAAAACAGGATCTGTCATAATTGCTTCAAAATACTTTTTACAATCGTTTTTCCCAAGACCTGAAAGCATTTGTAATTTATACATAATTTGTACAAATATTTTAGTATGCAGTTTTTGAACAGTATGGTTTTATTCAAAATTTTTAAATTTATACTGACCTAGAAACAACAAAACCGATTGGTAAAAGCCCATGTGTTGTTGTCGACATTCATCAGGCATATTTGCATAAATCTGTTGCTGAGCTATTAATTGAATTTCAGCTTCCTTCAAAAAGAATATCAGGTTCAAAAGAAGGTAAGAAAATATATAAAGTAATAAATTTAAAGTGAAACATATTAACAAACCTGGAGAAGTTCCCACCATGTAAGCATAAAACTAATTATGACCATAAGATCAAAGAGTAAGAAAATTATTTTTAATCTCGTCCACTTTATTTTAACAGCAAGTATAATTACAAATATGATTAATAATAAAGTTCCAAACATTATTCTCTAAAATAAAATAATTGATAATAAAGGATTATTCAAGTACATTTACGGTAGAAAATTTAAGATATCAAATTATTGAAATAAACTTACATGTTGAAAGAGATACATAGCTAAGTTATCAGTAAAGTTTAAAGCTTCTTCATATAAACTAATTTGGATTGGTCGTATAACATTGCTGATAATATCATCAATTTGCCTGACAGAAATTTTTCCTTCTCCAAAATCCTTTAACATTTCTAATTCTTCAAAAGTTGCTTCCAGTTCTAATTTACCAATTGCCAAACCATTATTCATCTGAAAAATTACATATATTATTAATTATCAATTATCAATTTATCAAATGTTACTTATCAAATTCCTACCTTAAACTTTGATTTTAAAATCAACATATTTAACAATCGTCTGGCAAAAACTTCATAATGGCTGTCTTTGCAAAATGTTTTGTGAAAATCCACATTTTCCTGCCTTATTGCCCTGAATTAAATTTTAAAATTTAATTGTTGCATAAATAAAATACTTTTCATTAAAAATTTATATTTTACTTACATTTCGTTACCATTAACATTTACCTCTTTAGGTGTTTTCAATGTCTTTGATTGACTGTTATAATATATAGAATTTGGATCAACAATATCAGAATCATACCTGTAATAGAAATAAACAAACAAAATGTAAGAATAAACAAATACATTTTTCTTATTTACGTAAAAAAATGAATAATTAAATTACTTACAAATAAGGGGAAACTTGCTCATAAACATTTTCAGTGCTAACACAGTCAAAAGCATGTAATATGCAAAATAGACCAAACAGTAAACGTCTAAAGTACTTCATGATCTAATACTTCTTTTTTTATGTTTCTTTTAAAAATCTTTTTTGTAACCTTATTAAACAGTTACCTCATAATTTTTCCTCTTTTTTCGTAAGGGATGAGAAATAACGCTAGGGTGTTTTGTGTCATTCCATCCTTGAGCGTTGCTTTAAGGACAAGTCAAAACTTGTTTTGCTGTGTGTAACATTGAACGAACACTTATGTGCGTTTACCTTTAAATCTATTTGCGCGGCTTACGCTCGATCTCTTTAAATTCTTGTATACATATATATAGATATGTTATATGTATAGTTAATAGTTATATAGGTATATTAAGATGCAGTAATATTACTTAATACCAGATGGCGCTCTAAGCCTTAAATAGAATGAAAAAGTTATAATTTAATCATTTTTTACTATTTTTTATAGTGTATTTACTCGCAGAAAATCTTCTAATTACAATTAATTATTTATTCCATATATAGCTTCGTTTAAGACATCGCCTTATTGGTTGGTTCATTTAAATATCATATATAGGTATCTTTATTGTTTACTAATGTTAAAAGTTCATTACGCTAATGAAATTTATAAAAAACGTTTACCATTTTTTTGCGGATTCAAAAAATATATGTAAAATTATAAAACTTGTAATAAATATTGAAAACATAATTATTTAATTTTTTAGAGTTAAATTGACTCCGTGATTGTCGTCTGCACATGCGCAGCTATTACTGCTATTAAAAATGAACGAAACTTGAAAATGATTTTATTTTTTTTCTAAGTAAATAGAAGAATCTACAGTTTCTTTAATTCCAATTGCAACATCTGCAAATCATTCCGCAATTTTCTAGTATTTTTAAAAATAACATTAATTAATATTTTTCTCGTAGTTCACCACAGCTGCTTCGTTCTCCACCTCCATGCTTCATTGCTATTGGACACCGATACATAACAGGCTACGCTGCATGAGGTTGGCTTAGTTTAGTGTAGGCTTTCTAGTTTCGAAGACGCTGCACTTATATGTAACCGGCAGTGTGCATCAACAAAATAATAATTGTCAGCGTTACTCCATTATTTGCTTCGCGAAATTATAACATTTTTATATTTAGCAGTGTGGCGCTTCGAGCGATAAACACCATCGTGTAAATCGTGTTAATATTGATTCCGACTATATATAAAGCGCGTCCCCATACAGCGTCAGTGCCAGTGTTGAACGCAGCACAGACTCGTGTTTGTTTAGCTGTCCTCTGCTGATATTATTTTTATTGTTGTTGAGTTTTGTTTTCTTTCTAATCCCCGAAATTGACGCATATTTTTTTCTAAACTTTGGAAATCAATACAAGCAATCACTATGGCCGATTCTTCGTTTGAGAAAGGACTCACTGAACTGCAAAAAATGAAGGTACGTACCATCAAAAACTAACCTCAAAATGCGGATTGTATACGCGTGCAAAGCCGACGCGTTGAATTTTTTTTTTTGTGAAAAGCATTGAACTAATACTACTGACACGTTCTTGGAATTGTAACGCTGTGTGAGATGGCTTGCTTTATTGTTTAAAACTATGAAAAAGTGATGAAATTCAAATATAAGACAGGGAAAACTTGGTGCTCTTTAAGTATGCAACAAGTCTTTTTGCTTTTTAAAAATTCCATAACGATTCAGAAGTGCGAGAAATTATAAGGATTTAATAAAATTATTATAAAGAGATTAGATAGAGTAAAGCATTGTTTTTATTATCTTACGTAGGTAGCTGATTTAAGAGCAGAATTAAAACAGAGGGGATTGCCAATCACTGGAAATAAAAATGAATTAGTGGAAAGGCTGCAACTAGCTATTCAAGGTGATTTCTTTGTTTTTATAATTTATAAAAGAAAGTATTATTTCAAATAATAATGAATGATCTTTAACAGAGCAACACGTTTCAGATTCATCATTATCGTTGGATGAAGCTGCAGATGAAATTCTTGATGAGGATGCAGTGTTAGAAGTAAGTAATAAAAAGAAATAGAATTCTTTAAATTAAGAACAAATAAACAATAGTTTATGGTTAAATTACAATGGCTGTAGAAATTATCCAACTGCTTATCCAAAAAACTGTCCAAAAAAAAAAATTTTGTTAATATAGAAAAAAAGCACTTTTTCATATCATGGCAAATCAAGTGCCTCTGCTTTCCTTTGCATATTTTTATGTTAGATATTAACTAATCTCATTAATTTTCTGCATGATATTCAACTAATGAAAGTTATATATATATATATTTTTTTTTTTCCCTTTATAGAGTTATTACCGCTGTGCGGCCATGTACTCTATGAAAATTATATAATTTTTTTAATATAATATTCTTTGTTTCTAGGATGAAGAACTAGAGAGTGAAGTTTTATCTACAAAACCTGATTCCCAAGAACAGCCAGAGAAGATAAAAGAACCTGAAGAATCAAACAACACTGCCGCAAAGAAAATTATCCTTAATAGAAAGAATATTATAGAAGAAATCAAAATTGATGTAAAAAAGGAAGAAGAAAAACCTGTTGAAGAATCTGAAGAGCCACCAAAAAAAGTAGTTAAGTTATCTGAACTTAGTAAAAATGAGGTAAGCAATAATTGAATCTTGATACAAATATATTTTATGTTGAAAATAAATTTGTCTTCCTCTAGTTATAATTGTATTAGAAACGTTTGGTTGGTCTGATGAAAGCTAAAAGTGGAGAAAATAAAATAATCTTTACTTATTTTAACTTTAAAGAAAATTTGTTTCTTTACTTATACTAATATTGCATTGTATTCAAATCAATATTGTACATAAAAAATGTACTTCTCAATTTAAAAAAATGGATTTTCTTAAATAGTTACTTGTTCATTAGACAAACTAAAATAATATTTTTCACATAATAAATAAAATTAATAGAAATATTTAAATTCTTTTAACAGAGATTAGAAATGAGAGCAAAGAAATTTGGTGTACCTCTTACAGAAGCTGCAAAAAAAGAGGCCCGAGCTGCAAGGTTTAATGCATCAGAAAACAGTAATACCACAAATAGCAAATCTGCTGCATCTATTAAAAATACTCCAGTTGTAAGTATTTCTATCATATATTTATGAAATAAAGTTATTAGAAGTTTGCATTTTCTTATGAATTTTATTGTAATGTTGCAGGACACTAGTTATGAAATACTAAAGAAGAGAGCAGAGAGGTTTGGAACAAATGTTTCAAGTATTTTAGAAAAAGCTGAATTAGAAGCTAAAATTGAAAAACGTAAAGCGAGGTTTGGAGAAGTCAAGGAAATTGAAAAAGTTGTTCCAACGAAAATCAAACTTGTTAAATGATACTCAGTTATATATACTAAGTCAATACTTTAGACTTATTTTTAAGTTATTCATTTTTTCAGCACATTGATAGAAATGTACATAATTCAATTTTTTATGTAATAACCAACCAAAAGAGGTTAAATTTAAGAATAAAACTTCAGTTCTAAAAAATCATAAGATGTTTTTATTTGATCAGCAAATAATTCATGTTTTATCAGCATTGAAAATACATAATAAACTATTAAAATCTTGCCTGTTTTGGCGTATTAATTTATCGTAATATTTATCAAAAAACGCAAAAAGCTGAAGAGTGTACGAACTAAAAAATAATAAATTAGATTATAAACATCACGATTCCTATAAAATAAAAATATAACAATGCGGTTATGTTTCTCGAACTAAAATAAAAAAGAATCTTTCGAGTTCCTAAACAAATAAAATTGCTATGCATACTTGTAAAAATATTAACCTAATAACACTTTTCATCCAATCTTTTTTATTCGCAATTTTTTGTGCGAAACAGTTTTTAAGATCTTGAAAAATTTATTGACAAATGCAATGACTTACATACACTATAATTATAAAATTATTTTAATATTAATAATTATAAAATTTCATATTCTTAAAAAGATTTAAAATGATTTTATTGGTAGTATAAAAAATTAATTGTAACAAGATATATTTAAATAAAGGTACAAATATTTTTAATTATCATTAAATATGTATAATTTTTTTAACGTTCATTTTTCAAGATTTTAAATGTACTTGTTTCTTTCAATTTCTTAAAAGATACTTTGCAAATATTAATTGTACATTTTTGGCTTCATTATTATTTTTTAACGATTCCCAACATCATTACGATGTGCTTTTTTCGAAAGAGCAATCGTCCACTCTCCGTTCTAAAACTATTATTTATCATTTTTTTTTTGATTTTCACGACACCGGTGAAGTTCGCCAGCGACGTGCTATATCTTCACAGCTTCCGAAAGGCTCATTGCACCGATTATGACATATCTTCAAGAAGTGCAATGTTCTGAACTTTAGCTCAGTGCGATCACCTCCTCATATAAATGATATATATACTATATATATCTACAAATTTATACGATATTTCAATACATTATGCGACCACATGCAGGATCAACCCTTGATAGAATATTTTACTGAAAACCATTTATATTCCGATAAAACATTAATTCTTTCATATAAATTTTTTGTTTACTCTAATAGGTATTCACTTACTATCAAATGGTAGGTACATTATTTAAAAAAAAATACAATTCTACAGGATGTAAATGTCAGGTAACGTTTACGATTATATTGCATTATATTTTAACAAAATCTTATTGAATTCTTTTAAAATTGAAATAAGAATTCAATAAGATTTATCATTTTCATATTATATGTACTATTATATCCATGCATAACAATTATTTCAGAAAATTTTAAATTTACTTTTTCTTTATCATGGTTCATCTGTCACAGTTTAACGTTTATACGAAAATAATAAAAAAAGTCTAACGTTTAAAATTTTTTAATGTTCTCAATGGAATTTTCTAACTAGGGAAGACCGTCATCGTCATTATAATAAATTTCGGGATACACAGAGCTTATTAAAATGAATACAATCTTTTTTCTCCTCTTTATACACAATTGAAATTTTTTCATATACTTTAAAAAAGGCATCTTGTACGTAAGTTTGTCTGAGGATTTTTCTTATATATTCCATTTTCTCGCAAATCGAACAAACGTACGTAAAAGCTCGTTAAATTAGCTAATGTCTTTGAGTATAAAAAGGAAATAACTTATCACTTTACGACAACTTAGGCCTGTGTTCCCTTGAAACCAGAGTTTTAGGACTGGCAGAAGTTTCATATTTTTTTTCCTTCAAATACGCAATTATTGTGCCTCTATAGGTTAGGTTTTAGGCCTAAGAAAAGCGCATAGCTAAGAATAGTCGTAGAGGGTTTTCTGATTTTTAGGGAGGGCACACGCACACGTACACGCAGTTGCCAGATTCGAGAGATTACTTTGGCCTCATGCCGCTAACGGGTGTTGGTAAAGTAAAGCTCATCGTTGAAACTGCTGGATTCGGCGTTGAGAGTGGAGTCTCACTCGAGTTTACTTCGCTCTTATACCTAATATTTGTATACTCTCGTCCCATTTGAAGTGACTTCTACAATATAATAGAAATACAGTTTCGTTAATATTTCTAAGAAATTTTGTTACAAGCATTTGAAAATTTTATAAACAAACCTGCTCAGCTTGCATTCGCTGTGATACAGTTTCTATATAGTGCAGAACAGCTAGATAAACAAATTTATATTGTGCTTCAGTCTGAACCATTCCTGATCTCTGTGACCGAACCCTTTGAATTGTTCTTTGAATATCAATTTCACAATCCAATCCTAAAATATAAATTCTCATGAATGAGTAAGTAAGCGAGAACTTAACTTAAATCTGATTGATTGATTGAATTATTACCGTGTCTCTTAATTTGATCCAAGATCATATCAATAACTATAAACGTTCCAGTTCGACCAATGCCAGCACTGCAGTGAACAAGGATAGGCCCTATAGAGAAATTTGAACCATTTGGTGAGGTACTTCCAGAGATAGATTCTTGCCTTGCATTAACATCATGCAAAAAATTTAAAACACAACCAGGGTCAGCAGGTACTCCGTGATCAGGCCACGCCTAGAAATTATTAATCATTATTAATCATTTCACGATTTAAATTACTTATAATTTGCAGCTAATTCATTTAAAAAATGTGAAATTTTACCTGAAAATGATAATGATAAATCCTTCTAGATTCTTGAAAACTTGGCTTGGTTCCTTGCAACAAAAATTCCCTTAATGTGTAATCAGCCGTTGAAGTACGACTCAGTGCCCGAACTTTCCATTCATTTCCATAATCGTTAGTTTCTCCTTCTTCAGGCCAGTATCGGGCACATTTATTCTAAAAGTAATATGTTGAATTTTAATCGTAAGAACATGACTTATTCAAAATCTTAAAAAGCACATGCTTCACCTTTCCCCTTTCCATTTCCTTAGTAGTCATGACGATCACTCGAGTGTTTTCCTGATAGACCATGTGCCAAAAGTCAGCAATCGTATTTGGTAAACATCCTTGAGTAGCAATGTAACATTTATTAAACATGCTATTATCAATACTTCCTCCTGTACTTGTTTCTTCCTCATTCTTGAAGGAAAAGAATTTGGATTTAATTGCAAGCGATCAATTGAAAATGTATAAATTTAATAACACTCACTTTAATATAATTAGCATTGATGTAATCAGAGCCTGGAATATTGGGATCAACGTCTTTTAACTTCACTCGGGTGTGATCGACTGAAATGAATAATAAAATGTCATCAAGCGTTCATAATATAATTTAATTATTAAAATTAATTCATCTTACAAGGTAGAATATTTTTATATCTATTCTTGGCTCGGTTCTCGGGTCGAAGACCTTCTTTCCTTGAAAACAAATGGCGACATTCCAATTGTTGCAAAGATTCAAACTCTTCCCAAAAACCGGCCTTCCCTTTCCCTCGTCCTGCGCCTTCATCATCTTCACCGTTTGCTCCGTTCCAGCAAAGCCAACCATTCGAACAACCATTCTCTTTATGCAACTGCCTAACTCTACTTTCGATTCCACTTGCATTTATTCTCGTGGCATTGAAGGGTTGCCTGAAAATTAAAAAATTTTTTTTACACAAGTAGTTTTGATTTTCTGCATAAAAATAAATCTCTCTACATTTTTTCTACTAGATCTTTATAAAGAATTTAGCAATCAAACGAGTTTTTAAGAAGCGAAGTTTGATCGTAATTATATCAAAGCTTCGAAAGCATTACAATTATGTAATCCCCCTTACCCATGCCCCAGTCAACACACGTTCGGAGTAAGAAAAGACAACGTCGCCCTGGGAGCTTAAACTGCTCCCGCTCTCTAGTGCCGCGCGCTCCTTATTCTTTTAGTCAGTGAATTATTTTATTTCAAATATATGAGTTTGGGGTTATTGGTTATTATAAGGGTTTATAATTTTCTTGAACAAGGCTGCCGTATAATTACGATCGAACTTCATTTTCATATTCAAGAAGTAAATATAACAAACCTCAAATGTACGACACTACCACTCGTCTCGACCATTGGATTTCTTTTGTAATACTCGATCAAATCACTAAGGCTATCAAACTTTTCTCCGCCTCCTACGTCGTACTTATTGTCCTGTAAATCATCAATCAGTCATTACAACTCCTACTTTCTGAGAAGCAGGTCGAACTAAGGTAAATTAAAAGCTCACCTGACATCTAATCATAACATGCGTGACGCGATCATCGGCACGGACCGACAGCACGAAATCTCCGGGTTTGCTTTGGGATTCACGAACGAGAAACGAACCGTTCTTTCCCCGCTCCAGCATCAGTCTTTCTGCCTCTTTCGCCGACAAATGGCCGTGAAACCACCTGTAAACCACGCGGCCACATGAATGCGAATAAGCTCCGCTTTAAAAGGGGACTTAAACCAAGCCGAAAAAGTATCTTGTGTATACCTTTCAGTCGTTGGATCAGCGCAGTTGAGTGGATACTTCAATTCGATGACCTCGCCGTTCTTCTCGCGCAGCTGACCGCCGTTTTCCATATAAAATTGCACCAGTTCCGAGAGCGTCGCAAACTTCTCGCCTCCATAAAGGTCGTAAAAGTCGCCCGTGTTCTGAATCTTAATGTGCGTCACTTCGCCATTGCGCCTAAAAATCAATAAATCAGTCGATTAAAGTCTGTCGCCGAGAGCGACGATTCACCACTGTCACGGATGTCGACTAAGTATCATATATTTATACCTGACGGAGAGCGTGAAATCACCGGGATTTGAGGAACTAGGCCGTGCCAGGAACGAGCTGTCGTATCCCCGTTCCATCAAAAGTCGTTCTGCTTCCAAGCCCGTGATATTCGGATGAAACCATCTGTAAAAATAAGGCGCAAGCGGTCACAATGTTATACATCGAGGCGCTTCGAGGCTCATCCTTCAGAAATTCAAATTGAAAGCGATGCCGTACTCCGCATACATAATTAAGCTCCTACATGCGAAAGGAAAAACAGGTCGAGCATTTATACATATAAGCGCGCGGGAATCGAGGAAAACTCGGGGGCGTTACTTAACGAGTCTAAAAAAAAAAAAATCATTAGCGCCTCGAGAGGAGTTCGCAATTTTAAAAATAAAAAACTTTCCGCCCGTTCCAGGAAGCATCATCCGCACCGCGTCCGCGAAAACAATGCACGGCGCATCGGCCGAGCCTTCGTTCTTACGTAAATAAACTGGCGAGCGGTTAATCAAGTTCAAGAATCGGCGCGGCGACACCGAGAAATATGGAAATCCTCGCGCAAGCCTGACATTGAGTCCCGCCGAGCGATCTATAATACGCCGATGGACACGAATGCGCCGCGCCCACACCGCCTCTCTCTCTCCGTCTCTATATATCTCTCTCTCTCTCACTCGCTCTCTTTCGGACTGCACGAAAATTCGTGGGCCTTATCGCGACGAGGACACAAAAGAGACCCGGAGAGCGAGCGTGTCCTCGCCGTGACGCAAGAAAAACTCGATGACTAACGTCGGGAGTTTTAGCGCGCGCGCTCCTACGAAAAAGGAAGTGTTTTCCGAGCGCGTGTTTTGATTGCTTTATTTGACAACATCTCTCGGCGCTCTCTCTCTCTCTCTCTCTCGTGTCTCGCGGTTACGAGGAAAAACGAGGCTCCCCTTTTTACGAGGAAATCGACGGAAGGACGAAGCGCTCGCGCGCGTACGCGAATAACGACGCACGATCATCGGGGAATTTCGATTGTTACGCCCACGCTGGGATTCCGCCTATTTTCGTGTAACTGGCCAATGCATAGATTTGCATAGTTTTGCATGGCTTTGCATCGATTAAGAAACCAGATTTTTTTTAGCAGGAAAAACGACGTGCCGTCCGCGACGGCGGAGATTTTTCAGCGGCGAAAATATTCGCTCGAGAAATCTTTCACACTCACAACGCGGAGGAAGCAGAGCACACGGCCGAAACGGGGGAAAACTTTCCCTCCAACCTGCAGCAGCAGCAGCAGCAGCAGCAACACCCGCGCACTCACCATCGATTATCGCACAGAGGTCCTCGGCACTTTTTCTCTCTCCCTCTCGTTCTCTTCCTCCCTCTCTCCCTCTCGCTCTCTGCACCGAAAAAAATGATCTCTCCTCTCCCTTATTTCCCGGAGCGCATCGCGTCGTCGAAGAGAGAAACCCCTCGGCTTGATTCCTCTTCCCCGAGAAATGCGACGAAAAATGCGCACACACGAAAGTGGGACTAGCGCGGCTCGCTCGCGCTCGCGGGTATAATACCTCGATCGGTGGCGCGCGCGCAGGAGGCGGAGGAGGAGGAGGAGGCGCGCATTTCGCGGAAGGAAGGAGAAGAAGGAGCAGCGGGCGCGCGCACACGTATATATATATACATATCGTAATGCCCCGTCTACACTGTGCGGCGCGCCAAGGGTATACCCGCCAGACGGAAATTATTACTTATTGTTAGTTAGCGGCGATGGCTTCTACAGATTTGTTTTTTTTTTTTTTTTTAATACCAAGAGGGGAGAGGAAGGCTGAGCAACGAGCCCGATCGAATTATGAGCGACGTGATGCGCGGGGGAGCCTGCAGGGAACTTTATCAATTCTCGATGCGAGAGCGAGGCCTCGCGGGACCTTGGCCAAATCAAATTCGTTACTGAAAATCTTTTTTTCTATTGAGCGCTGGAGGTGGGAGGAGGTGGGGGAACGGCTGCTTCCCTGGAAACGAACGCTTTAAAGTGCTGAAGCGAAGACGTATATAGTTGGGAGTGTAGGTTACGATGAAAACAAAGTAATTGTTGCGGTGAGAAAAATAAATGCGAATCATGTAACTTCGTTTATTCGAAATATTTTTTCTTTCCGCGCTGAGTTGCATGCTTGAGTATTCGGATTTAGGGCAGATTTTTAATTATTTTTTATATATCGTTTTAATCAATATACGTATCGATCTTTCAAGATAAAAATGTGGATGAATATACGACGGGGGAGTAATTTATGTATCTTTCATTTGGAAGCAAATCGGGAAAAGCAATTTAAATGAACGAAAAATACTGTGAGAAAGTGCACGCCTGAATCCTAAATAAGTAAAGAAGTACTGGATATGATCAGACATTCCTTATTCATAGGATGCACTACCAATATAATGCTTATTTCAACAGTTTCTATACGTACTTTTCAGTGCGCTAAAAATAAAACGCTTTCTTTATCCCATTTCTGTTTACCCACAATAGATTATTTAAAAAGATTACATTGCAAGATTATAATCTCGTTAAAGTATATGTGAATTATATTTCAATTCAAACAATTTCTCGCTTTAGATAAATCAAACTCTAAATTAAAAGAGTAGTGCTTAGAATAAAAAGGTTTAAAAATTTTTAAAATCGATCTATTGTCGCGTTAAGAGTTAATTAATGAATTTCAAAGAAAAGTTTTTAGCATAATAAGGAGTTTCACATTTTTCCAATGTTCGGTTCAAGTCATGCATTCCATCACGCTAAAGTACACGAAAGCATATACTTACACACACTATTTTATGTAAGTTATGTAAAAACGAAGTATAACGCGCTGCGTCTCGAACGGAAAACTCGGACAACCACAATTTAACCCCTTTGAGATGCAGTGACACGAATCTTACATGTAACCTGTTTCTGTTCCATTTTTATAAAAGTGTTTGCGTAAAAGGTTTGATAATTATAGCCCATATTCATTTGTCGCAAAAAAGTTGGATATATTTTTAGTTTATTTACATTAAATTATACTTTGATATTGTTAAGCAAATTTATTCGATCTTGATATCCCACAAGGAAATAAAAAAAAAAACTGATCTTGTTTTCCTTGTGAATTTCCATGAAGCTCGTCAAAGATGTATCGCTAACAAATTTTTTTAACATTTATTCAGTGAAAAACTCTAATGAACCCTTAAATAACTGGAATACATATATATCTCAAACGCGTTTACAAACTGACCGAAGCATATTTTCCTTTTGCAATGTAGCTTTTACTTTGATTTGAAATACGCGTCTGAAAAGTATGCTTGCGTTCTTTGCAGTGCACGAAACGGAGCGCTTTTTTCAAGACGCGCGAATATATATCTTCTTACGACCTTTTAGCTTAATTTGCAACGAATGTTTCAGTATTTTGTCTACCCGTAAACTTTTATTGTTACCCATAAAGTTTGTTGCGTGCGCACAAAAGATTTCATAATTATCAGTTGCAGATTTTTATTATTGGCAGTCATCATCGTAACGTGTAACAAATGTGTTTAAAATTTGCTATAGAAATGTAAACAATAGTTAGTAAATTATTCTGAATCATCCGTGTAATAAAAGAATGTAAATATTTATACTGTTAAAGACTTGTAGTGATTCATCGCGTAGTCATGTCAAGAATAATGTACACTATTTTTCAATTATCTTTAGTTTCTAAATAATTATCAAAATGAACTTGTTGGTTGAAGGTTTTGCAGATACAATAGATAATATTGCATTGCAGGTATTGCAAATACAATAGATTTATTATATAATAGTAAATCGGCTAGAAGAATAAGAAGATAATTATTGATCAAGACTAAGAACTCTATGATTCAAGCAGATTGATAATTAAGATTTTAATAAATTATTATTAAAATCGTAATTATCATAGAATAACTTTAATCTTTATACTCTATTCACTCAAATAATTTATAAACTGTTTGTTAATAGATTAAGAAGCAAACCATTCTATTATTGCAAGACTGGGAAAATAATCTGCAATCTTTCGGAATAGATTTATCTTACAAGTTACTATTGTAAATAAATATTTGTGATGGGAAGATTATGGAAAGTGAAACCCAGTGAATCGGGAAATCGCGGGAAATTCATTGTTTAACATATTCTTTTTCGCATTACGTTAAATTCTCAAATGCACATTCACTTTCACTTCAACTATCATTGTACTGCGCAAGAATGATTTGAAAACTGAATTTTTTACTTGACGTAATTATTTAAATTTATGTATGAGTCATTTTAAATAAACTTTAAACAAACTTTCATGAACTTAAAAATAGTAAATTCTAATATGTCGAAATAATTTATTCATTTTTTTTACGAAAGATATTACAATTAAAGATTACCTTTAGACAAAAAGGCAAAACTCATTTTACTCTGAATCTGTCCTCTTCTAAATTAAGCAAATTAGTCAATTAAATTTTAATTAAAAGAAAGAATGCACTCATTCAATCTGTGCTCAAACTTAAATCAATTAAATAAAATCTTACCGCAGAAAGAGTATCGTTTTATTTAGCAGGAAATGCAATTACTTTCAATTAAATACAAATTATAGCGGCATCTCATTGTGAAAGAAGCATAAAAGTCAGAGTGCGAGAGAGGGACAGAGTCGAAACGATAGAACGATACATATCGGGCCGAGGACGAGCGAAAAAACGAGAGGAGTTTTTCGACGAACGAGGCTGTGTGGGTGCGGTCCCACCGAGTCTGAAAAATTCAAATCGAAAAAACCTGATCGGTAGAATCGAGCGTAAAAATTCAATTATTGGCGCCAAATATTTAAACTCTATTCCTGCAGAGACATTATATTTTGTTTTAGCTAATTTTTCGCGATTGGTACACGATTCTAACCTCACTTTCACTTGCAAAAAGTGAAATTATCTTGAAATATTAAATGCCTTGTTAGAAATCTTGAAAAACTGCATTGCACAGTACTTTTGATTTGGAAAACGGGTGGTTCATTTTTTGTTTTTCCACTTGTTCTCCCAGAAAGTAAGGTTAGAAACGCTGCTCGATCCGGTTGCAGACAACTCTGGCGTGGAACGCTAGCAGAACTCAAATTTTTAAGTTGTGGAGCCGCATTACGTACTCTAATGATTCTAGAATCACATCTACTTATAATAATTAACTGATCTACTTTTAAACTATCCCTCCAACAAACGCACGGAAAACTTCCCCTCAAAGATTGCCGAGAGCAATGCGAAGTGTACCCGAGAGCTTGCAAGTATATATCGATTCGAAAAGCATGATCGATCTTCGGTGCACTCGGCCGCTGGGAAAGCGAGAGAAAAATGCATATATACACATGGAGAACTCACCTACGAGATGCCATGTCGCGCAGCGCACGAATACACTCGTCTCTGAGAACAGGATCGGAGGCAGCGGGCCCACGAGGCACCACCTGGGGGAGGACTTTGACTCGCGCACAAAACCGCGAATCAATAATTCATAATGCCGCGCGCGGGAGCGAGACCGAATATTAAAAGTCCTCGCGGCTCTTTCGGCAGTTTATTGTATATATCGAGCCTGCATGTACACACAGTCCTCTCGGCACAGACACACACACGTCCCCGCTCGCTCTCCGTACTCGGACTGCTCTGGTGTGTGCGTACGAACTCTCGCGGCTACCGCCGTGCGTGTGCGTGTTTCTCTTTTGTGTGCCGCTGCGCCTCCAGCTGGACGCTCGCGGTCGATCCTCAGGATGGAAAGACACGAGAGAAAGAGAGCGGAGCACAGGAAAAAAATCAACCGCTTTCTTGTTACGGCTCCGCGCGACGTTCGCTGCTCTCTCTCTCGCCGGAGAACGGAGAGCGAAGCGAGGAGAGCTCGCGGATTCGATGATTGCAGGTGGAGATATCGAGCGCTGGTCCGGGCTGGAGAGCTACGACGAGGACCAAGCCGCCGACGTTCGCTCGCGATCACAGTCCTAGCCTGTCAACCGAAACGCCGCCGCCGAGCGGACATTTTCGAGTGCTTGGCTGCTCTGTGCTGCTGCTGCTGCCAGCTCGCTCTCTCTCTTTCTACTTCTCTCTTTCTCTGGCACACTGGGAGTGTGGCCTGTGTGGCACGCGTTCGCTCATAAGGTCGCTTTTTGTTCTGAGAATAGCGCAAAAGTGACCGCGGTACTTACCGCTCGTCATGTTACGTTGATTGAAGAGCGCGAGAATCAAAATTGATTTGTTCGAGAAGAGAAATTTATTTGTCTAAAAAATAAAACTACTTCACTTGGTAAAAATTTATCAAGGATTTATACACGTTTTCATACAATAAATTTCTTGAAAAACATCAATTTCAATAATCTTACGAAAGGGATATGTGTTAATGTTAATTGAAAGACACACAGTCACACAGTATTGTATTCCTAAAAGCGTTTCTTTTTATTGGACGTGTGGACAACGCAAATTCAGTTATGAAATTATGAAATACTATTTAATTGCTATGCAATTAAACTAACAATGCAATGAAATAATTAAAACTTAAATTAAACAATGATACTTAGGGCTCATATAGTTTACAATTTAATATAGTTTACAGTTGTTTAAAAATAAATTGTCAAAATTAAAGTTTGTTAATTGCTTCCTCATAGAAGAAGAACACTGAAAATACCTTGTTGCTACCTCATGAATTGAAAATAAATTTATAATATTCTTATGTTGATATCACGAAACTAAACTAGACATAAAGTTACCATTTAACAGTAAAGTGAATGACAATTTCTGCTGGTCACAAATAAAGTTTTAAAAAGTGAAAAGGAATGCACTTCAGTACCCGCAAAAGTCAACCGTTATTGGGTAAATTTGGAAGCGCGAGGTTTCAAATGGAACTTTCATAGTACAAATTTTATTTCTTTAAAAGAAAATATTAATATTACCATTTAAGATAAGATTCTATTTTTAAACTTATTATCTATTTTGTTTAATAAAATATTAATAATTGACGTTGCAGGTACATGTATTGAAATGTCCAAACTAAACCCTTTCCAGATATCCATTCATATCCAAATCTCAATAGCTAAAGATGAATTCATTTAAATTAATTATTTACTTTAATTCATATATTTTAATTTTTTAAAGTAGAATTTAAGGGAAAAAAAATACATTTAAGTAAGAATAAATGTAATTAAGAAAACAAATTAATTGTTTAAACAATTAAATAAATTGTTAATTGTTTATTTATTGTTTTAACAATTTAATAAATTGTTTAAACAATAATAAATTATCAATAAATTATATTAATTAATTATAGATAGCTAACAATTAAGTAAGACTTTAAAAGTTTCTCAAAACGTATTTTTTATATATAATAAAAAATAATCAAATTTAAAATTGTATAGATTAAAAACATCGAGTAAGATGCGATGAACAAATATATATAATTCATAATTAAAAATAATTTATATTTAGAAAACTACAGGGCATAGAAGCTCATAGAAGCTTAAGAATACAGGGCATAGAAGCTCATAGAAGCTTAAGAATACAGGGCATAGAAGCTCATAGAAGCTTAAGAATACAGAGCATAGAAGCTCATAGAAGCTTAAGAATTATAAGCTTCTACAACCTTCTATGCAAATTTACAAAAGAACTAAAACAGTTAGAACATGCAAAGTATATGTAAATAATAAAGATAACAATAGTGTACAAATATTTAATTATAAAAATAACAATTGTCAACTAGTTTTTAAGATATTTAACAAATTCTAATGTAAAGCCTTTTGGTCGGAGACCCTATATAAAGCGCGGAGTTGCCCAGCAATTCACGCATTAGACATTCAGCCTTCATAAGGGAAGGACCGACCAGAAGCCTAACTTCGGCTTGTAAGCTATTTGATAATAAACACAAATTAAATTATAACTCTAACATGTTTTAATTTCAATATACCAATGAGCACACTCCAGCTAGCACTACGTCTACGCGGAGTCGTTGCAAACAAGACCACCCTCTACATAGCAATGCAACTATAAAGAGGAGTTGAGAAAAAATTCAACACACGCTCCGAACGGCACTAATACGTCCGCTAGGAGCAGTTGTGAAAATTCTAAAAGCTGATTGTGAGTGCACACCCGAAGCTGCATTGGACTAGCAAAGGGTAGTTGCAAATCGTACTCGACGAGGTAATGTTTCTCTAATAATCCTCGATCGAGCTTTAGAAATCTAAACGCATCTTAAGATATCCTTGACTAAATCTAGGGTTTACAAAAAAATCTGTATCTTTAAATTTTTAAATCTAACAATTCAAATAATAAATGAATGTAAAAGTGGAGAAAGTAACATTGAAGAAAAAAAATTAAAAACGCAATTTCGTTTAGTACAATTTGAAATATCGATAACAAAGGAATCGTCATTTC